>JAIPRM010001606.1:0-36533 GCA_025469315.1 Stegophylla sp. TES_Ste_2020
AATCGTTCTAAACGGCGGCGGAGAAAATCTCGAAATAAAATCCTCGCGGCCACGTGCTACGGAGGAACGAAACTTTACATCCGAACGAGTCGTTTCGCGTAATTTATTATAGGACGTGTGATTGCGAGACGGAAATCGCGCGGGTGCCGATAGTTTTGGCCCGGAACAACGCATTATTTTGGGTAAAACGAATTTCCCCCCCCCCATGCTACGACCCGACGGCTGTTTATCGCGCGGCGACGGCGGCGCTTGAACAGACGTCGTCGTCGTCGGTTCGTTGTAGAACTCGGTGTCAATAGTATAAATTTCGCATAAAGTCAGCGAGATAAATCGTCCGGCGAAAATATCGCCTGTGCAAACGAAATAATAATAATAATTAACCCGTTTTACAATCGGTTAGTGGTTAGTTGTGTACATATGCCGATTACAAAACGATAAAAAATGAATGGGCAGAATTTTTTTTTTTTTTTTTTTGATTCTGAACGCTGTGAAGAAACTTATGTTTTTACAAAGATGTTTATTTTTTTATTTTTTTTTATATTTTTCGTTGTATGTAATAAAATAATTTATAGTTCAACATTTAAGTTCAATTCTTCAAAACTGATAATTATTATTGTGTATTAGCTGTTGAAGCTCCGTTCAGAATCGTTTTATTGAAGAAATGATATATCGTTCCTTTGAAATTCAATACATCCGCAAGAGTATCCCACCTGAGTTGCGAAGAACACACCAGTGTTGAGCGAAGTAAACACTTTTTTTAGTATTTTGCATTATATATATATATATATATATTTGTACATGAATGACTGAGTTCCATAAATTAAACTGTATTTATAGTAATTAAGATTTAAAAATACTATAAATATTTACTAATTTAAGTATATAAATTAATTTTTTTGGTATCTCAGTCTGTGCTTTTATCATTTACGTATTTTTTAGACTTAAAGAAAACTCAAAAAGTCGGACATACTTCGCACGATGGGTGGGATTCTCTTGACGGGTGTATTTATTTTAAAGAAACGATAAATCATTTCTTCAATAAAATGATTCTGAACGAGGGAAGTTAATAATATAAAAAAAATAATGTTAGAAAAATGTCCAAAAATTTTTTTTCACGTTTTCAAAATTTTCTTGCGCCAAAATCATTTTTATGGGATTTTCTATCTATGTTTAAATTTTCATATAGTTCGGATCAAAAAATGATGGTTTCCGAGTCGTTTTTGTCAAATGTTGGATAGTTTTTTCCAAAAAAAATTTGAAGAATTGAGAAATTCAAAAAAGGATTTCTCTTAAGTACAATCTAGAGGCAAATCTGTTTCAAAAAGTTACTGATCGAAACTTTTGGACAAGTATTTCCATACAAAAAGTTATACATAGAAAAAAAAATAAAAAATAAAAAAAAATTAATAAACTTTGTTTTAAAAACAATAGCTTCTTCATTTAGTTCAGAAAATAAAAAAATAGTATTTTCAAATTTATTTCACTCTCTAGCAGTAAAGCATAGTCAAAAATTAACCCAAAGACATAGGAAAAAAATAATATTAAAAATCGAATTTTTTTTTTTTTTTTAACGACGTTTAGACGTTGTATTTCACTGTAAACTAATGAAACAAAAAAAAAATCAAACTTTTCTTCAAAAATATAAAAAAATTTTATATTATTGTCAATCTAAATTTAAATTTTCACATAAAGTTCGGATCAAAAGACAATAATAGCTTCCTCCGAGTCTTCTTTGTCGTCAAATAATTGTGGGTAGTTTTTTCAAAAATTTTGAGAAAACACACAGGAAATTTCGAAAAATGACCCGAGTCAATAGTACCGCCTAGACACGATTCAAAAAGTTTTTTATTGTGAAAAATAAATAATTTTGTCATCGCCAGAAAATTTTTATTTTCGACCGCTGTATGCCGCGCATAAAATTATAATGTTTTGGCAAAAACTTAACTAACTTAACTTAACTCGCGCGCGTCTATTTGGCCCACGCGAACGCATATATATATATATTTCGAATATAATTGTATTGCCCGCGCAGATCAAAGATTAAAAGTTTCGCCTTTAATTTACAGTCGTACACGTGTAGTTCCGACTCTCGTTTTAATGTTGTTTTAAGAGATTTATAAATCGTGTGCGGAAGACACGCGTGCGTGCGAGTGCGTACAGCACAGCTCTCTGAGGTGGCGTATAATCCGATTATCCTGGACGATTCTTGGAAACAAGAATTGACAAAAACAACCCGTAAATGTGATCGAAAAAAAAAAAAAAGATGAAAAAAAAAAAACAACCTCGCCTACCTTGAAAAATTGTTCTCAATACCAGCTGTCACTAGTGTTGTGCATTATATAGATAAAAATATTTATTTTTTGTTTTCGTCTAAATAAAAAATAATTTCGAGCATATCTTTTTATCTTATCTATTTTTAATAAAATGGTAGTCTACGATAAAATTATCTAAATAATTTTTGTGATTTTTTTTTTTTCAAAACCGTTTTTGCCATATTTTGAGAGATATTTTTCCTAAATTTTTGGAAAAACTATTCAAAATTTCGACAAATCATCTCTCAGTAGTAGTACCATTACTACCATCTAGGGCGAAATTCTGATTCGAAAAATTCTCTAATTTAGGAAAATAAACGAAGAGTATTTTTAAATGAAAATAAACCATTATTTTAGTATAAACCTTTATATTAGAATGAACATTTTGAAAAATATAAAAATATATCTTTAAAATCTAAAATTTTATAAGCATATTCAACAATGATAAAAAAAATTAACTTTTATATGAAAAAATTTCATAAAAACAAAAAATTACATAAAATTAAAAATATTTTTCAACATGATTTTTGAACAGGCTAAATTGTATTTTATTTCTTTTAATATTAATAGGTATACAGTGTAATAGCTATACGTTGATTTTTATTGAATTTTATATTCTGAGTGAACCGAAGAAGCTAGTATTTTTACAACAACGATTATTTATTTTTTCTGTACACAAAAATTCGTATGCGAAAGGGAAATACTTGTCCAGCAACATTTTGAAACCAGATTAGTCTCTAGATTGTACTTTGAAAAGGAATTTTAATTTCTCAATTTTCTCTCGGGAATAACTAAACAAAATTTAATAGAAAAAAGCCAGACATACTTCGCACGATGGGTGTACTTCGCAAGACGGGTGGTATTCTCTTGACGGGTGTCTTGAATTTTATTTTAAAGAAACGATAAATCATTTCTTCAACAAAACGATTCTGAACGAGGGAAGTTAATAATATAAAAAATAAATGAGAAAAAAAAGTGTTAGAAAAATGTCTAAAATTTTTTTTTTCGCATTTTCAAAATTTTCTTGTGCCAAAATCTTTCTTCTATGTTTTTCTATCTATGTTTAAATTTTCATATAGTTCGGATCAAAAAATGATGGTTTTCGAGTCGTTTTTGCCAAAATTTGGGTAGGTTATTCCAAAAAAAAAAAAAAAAAATGAAGAATTTAGAAATTCAAAAAATGACCTCTCTAAAGTACCATCTAGAGGCATATCCGGTTTCAAAAAGTTGCAGATCGAAACTTTTGGACAAGTATTTCCATAAAAAAACTTGTACACAGAAAAAAAATGAAAAAAATTAAATTCATTTCACTTCGTTCAGAATCTAAAATTCATACTTTTGAATATGCGATGCTAAATTGTATTTATCTAAACAACGTTATAAAAATATTAACTTGTAGAAAAGGCCAGTAGATTTCGCTACGTGAAATTTCTAATCAATGAATTCTCGTAAAACGTCCATTTACATTGATAATAATTTTCGATTTAAAAATAATTATAGTAGAAATTTATAGGTGAACGAACACCCCCTTGAAAAAATCCTAGTTACGTCACTGTACTAACATTCATCGAAATTCGCCACTCAACACGAAGCAGCGTACGGAATATGCTACCAAACACACTCGACATAAATGCTGACGTTCATCGCGTCGACTGATGCGGAATACTTTTTAATATTTATGCGAAATGTTGACATACGCTAAAAAAAATGTAAATGTCATCCATTCACCTCATAACACATACACATAAATAAACGAAAAATAAATAATAATAGTAATAACAAAAAAAAATAAAAACATCGTTGCAAAAACACGAGTTTCTTCGCTCCACTCGGAATCCAAAAAAAAAAAAAAGTCAAGATCCTTTAGTGCGCGCAGAGCACATCTGCGCGGGCAACACAGTAAATAATATTCGAAAAAGTAAATTATTATTGTACGCGGAAACGGAGCGGTAAAATCGTATGGAAACTTTTTCCCAGTACGGTTTTGAGGGGAAAATGTTGCAATACACGACGTCAAACGAGAATAAAATATATAATATGTTTAGCTAGTAATGGAGTGGAAAAAGAAAATCTCCAACCCGAATCGAATAAGCTCGACAAATCGCTATTAGCTGCACACAAAAAACGCCGTGTATTAGCACATTAAATGAGTGAACAATATTATCGCCTGTACCGTAGTAAAACGGCGTTACATTGTACAGATTTTGTTTTTTTGTCTTTTTGATTCTGAACGAAGTGAAAGTGAAGCTTTTTTTACAATAATGTTTTTTTTTTCTGTGTACAACTTTTCGTATGGAAATACGTGTCCAAAAGTTTCGATCAATAACTTTTTGAAACCGGATTTTCCTCTAGATGGTACTTTAAAGAGTTCATTTTTTGAATTTCTCAATTCTTCAATTTTTTTTTTTTTTTTTGAAAAAAACTACCCAAAATTTGACAAAAACGACTCGGAAACCATCATTTTTTGATCCGGGTTTTATAAAAATTTAAACATAGATAAAAAAATCATATAAGAAAGATTTTGGCGCAAGAAAATTTTGAAAATGTGAAAAAAAAAATTTGGACATTTTTCTAACATATTTTTTCTCATTTATTTTTTATATTATTAACTTCCCTTGTTCAGAATCGTTTTACCGAAGAAATGATTTATCGTTTCTTTAAAATTAAATACACCCGTCAAGCGAATCCCACCCATCGTGCGAAGAACACCCATCGTGTGAAGTATGTCCGGCTTTTTAAAGTTGTAATTATCATTCATCGTTTATTAGTACTTTAGCGAATACACGAATACATATTTTACAATAGTAAATTTCAAATCCTAGTCGGAAAAATAGTTTCCTATCATCACTCGTAAATTGTATTTTACAATTTAGTAAGACGCGTGAAACTATATACATAATTATTACATAGAAATGCAGAGGAAAATTAAACAATTAATTTAGCCCATGCATTTTAGTTATATAAAAATTAATAAAATCGGCATCAAAATCGAATAGCCAATAATGTTAATCACGCGAGGTCTCTCTATTTTTTTTTTTCTGTACTATCTATTTCCCCCACGCGGAGCGAACGTGCGATTTCGCCTGCACCGCCAGCTGTCAATAAGCCACGGGTTATCAAATTGACCACGCAAACATTTCGTTCGTAGATAAGGAAAGGAAACAAATTACAATATGCTTTATTCTCGTTGGCAAACGATCGTCGTCGGCTAAAAAATAATCTATTTAATACAATACAATGTAGTGTACGTAATAAAAAAAAAAAAAATGTACAGTCGTAGATAATAATGTTCACCGTTTATTGTTGCTAATAAATGAAAAACAATTTCATAGATATAATAGGTATTGATCGTTTAAACAAATGCATAATGTACGTTACAAAATATATATTACTGTGTATAGTTTATTTGAATAGAAAACGAATGTATATTTTTGCGGTAAATATCTGATAAAAAAGATGAATTTTTACGGAACATACACACAACATAATAATAATTTAGGTAATAAATCAAGTTATAACATCAAAAACGATCTCGCGTTACTTTGTGTACTTACTGTATGAATTTATTACCTAATTGGTCGAATTAGGTAGTTGACATATAACATTTGTCAACAAATTTTTGATGATAGTCGTTCTGCAAATCATAATAACTGGTAAGAAGACGGCAAGAGTGATTATGATACACGTATCATTTACTTATAACATTATAATTGATATTTCATATCGATTAATTATAATCGTCACATAATTTCTGATATAATAATAAACTATATTTTATATTATTACGTTAGATTAGAATACGCATTAAATTTACAGATAATTTTATAAATTTTTGTTGTTCACATGCCGACATATTACTCATAAGTGCCAACTACTATAATACTGACGTGCAAAATATAAAATTATACGAATAATAATTAAATAATATTAGGCGTTCTAGTTGCTACTAAAGATTTATTTTGTTTGTTCAATTATTAGTTATCGTTAAATGGATATTGATAGGTAAAAGCATCATTTAAGTTCAAAATTTAAAATATTGCTTATAAACAACTTTAATTGTACGTATTTAACATATTTTATGTATTTCAAGTTACAAAACATATTTTAGTATGCCAATTCGACTAGATACTCGGATGGAAAACGATAAAATTATGCATATTTTTTGTCACCCATATTTGAATACTTCAAATGGATTTTAATTTTTTTTTGCATAGTGTTTCATCTATTGTAGGTGATGAAGCTGTTCTATTCAAAGTTTTATACACAATAATATCGTGTATAAAACTTCTCATTATATTTTCATTATGTAAATCATATTTAATAGTTATTATTACTTATAAATTGCAATAGTTGCATCAACTTATATAAACAACTTTAAGTTACATTATAGCGATAGGCATTTTTTAATTATTTTATTGAACTCCTATAGTCTTATCAAGTTTATTGTCAATATTTACATAAGTACAGGGTTTTGCAGTATTCATTAATTGAAATAAAAATTTTCATTTTAATGCAAATCTAAGTTGCTTATTTTAATTATTTAGTCATAATAATTATCATCCTTTATACGTGTATATGAATTATTAACATATTATATACAAATAATACGAGTAATATAATTAATTTCAACAATAATCATGTAGAAAAAAAAAAAGTAAACATATTACTTGAATAATAATTGCGTATCTAATTTGAAAATAAAATAATTTAGATCAATATAGGTGTAGTGAATTATAAATACTACATTAAGTAGTTTGGTATTTTGGAAGTGATGATTTATATTGATATGCACGTAATATTTTTAGTTACCAGATTATAGTATGCGATTTTACTGCTGTTCGGTTAAATGCAATTCATATTTGAAAAGTCTGAAAGTAGGTTTTTAAATGGCAAATATTGTAAATATACAATGGATACATAGTTAATAGTCGATGGGACAACTAATAACTAACAAGCAGTGTTTTTGACCGAATCCGTAAAAGTATTACAACTGACATTTTTACCGTTGTTATTTTTACTATTTTTTAAATGCTGTTTACAGTTAAAAATAATTTGAATAATATTACTGATTTGCATTATAGGTTCCAAGCGAAGCAGTGAACGAATTAATTTAACAATAATGTATGCATTTTTTTTTTGTTCGTAGATAGTCAGTAATAGTAATGTTCGTTTAGGTCCCCTTAGAATCGTTTTCGGAATGCATCAAATTACAAAAAAATCATTGCTTTCAAACGACAAGAGTGCATTTTCACCCCCAACTTACCAGCATTTTTTCGTTCGGCGTTTCATTAGAATTTGTTATTTTCAATATTCCTTTAAAATATATCTGTACATTTGACAATTCTTAAGTTATTTTAACTACAATTATTATGATTGTAACATTAACGTGTTTAACATGAATATAAGTGTAAAGTTTTTCCGGTTCAAAACCAATATTCCTGATTTATTTAGTTACATTATTTTTGACAGTTTTCTAAGTGATAAATTACATAATGTTTTTTCGAATTCACTGATATTCCACATAGTTTAATGTTTTGAGTTTTTTTTTGAGTTTTGAGTAATTTTTAACTAATGTTTTAATAGCGTACACGTGTAAAATTTAAACTCGAAACAATGGAGTACTATACGGAAATTATTTGAATCATTTATTAAGATATTATTCAATATGAATGTTCCACACAACATTCCTAATTACATCAGTGTGCGGTATTTACAAAAAATTAAAAATGTTGTTATAGTATATGGTTCAAAGGCTGAAAATAAAAACAATCTTATCAATGATTTTCGCATTTTACCTTATGCAACTGTATAAAAAATATCACTAATCAATATGTTTCTTTACGGTTTTTATATTTTGTTTTTACGTTGGTAAAAAGTTCGAGAGCACATCGGTATTTTCTTAAAAGCTTAATACACAACTGGGAAAATATGTACACTCATATATTTATCATGTGATTCATGCTTATAATAAACAATTTGGTTCGTTAGAATTGTTAGATTGTACGAGTCAATAGACGGCAATTAAGGCTTTTCAAATGAAAAATAACGATAGTTACAGTTAGCAAAATATTTTCCTTGTTGAAGTCAAACTTCTTTTTTTTTATATTACAATATTTTACGTAACCACATGAAATCGCGTTGACATAGCAACGAAATATCAATAAGATTCGATAATAATATAATCGGAAGAAATAATTGAATATTATATTATTATAATCTATATAATACAAATTACAATTATCGATTGAATTCGATACTTCAATCGAATTATGTCTCAATCAAATTTGATAAAAGAGGTCAAGGGAGAGGGTTAGGTTAAATGTCGATTTATCACTTTCGTTGTTGCCTCTATATAATTTCCTGTTCTATTATTGAAGTTTTACTGCTCGAATTTGTGATTTTGTAGTTAAAATCATACTTAATGACTAAGGCTGACCATTGTGTGCATTAGCATATTTTTATTGATTGATCCAAAATATAGCCGGTTTGCATCGAAATACTTTTCATGATCCATGTATACAAAATTTTATTTAGCATAATTTTGCACATTTTGGAGTTTTTACATCTTAAGCGCATATTTAATGACTTTTTGTATTTTTAGAGCTGCATGTTAAGGACTTTGTTAATTAATTTTCAAGACGTTTTTAATTCGGAAAATCGAGAATTTTCACAAAATAATAACTTGTTCAAGGATTTTAAATATCAGAAAAAAAAATTTAATTTGTTTTTCACGTCAAACAATTAATAGGTAGACATCGCATATTTTTGCGTTTTAAATTATTTTTATAAAATACCAAAAGTAAGAACTTTTATCACTAGTCGGATCAAGAGTTATATATTTAAGTATGTTGAAAATGTATCTTCTTCGGATGGGAATATATTGTTTAGTTAAAGGTTAAAGGTGAAGTAAACTAAGTAAAGGTTACATAATACAAAAAAATGATTCACAGTTTCACAACATATTATATGAAAACGGATAAACACATTAGTGGTATTCAACAACTAACGGCGATCAACAATATAAGATATCCAACAAGTTTTACCAACTTATCGAAAATTAATATACAACACATAAAGTGCATAAATGCATACATATTTAATAGGTTTTCAGAGTATATAATTGTCGGTACTGTTAATAACTAACAAGCTTGAATAGAGAAAAATAACGTAGACACTGTCTACTAAAGATCTCGTGAACAATTATGTTATGATTTGACAGAATATTATATTGTTTGTCTAGTAACGTGGGGGTTTAACTTCAAATATGTTATTTCAGCATTTCGTTTACGTGGCACGTATTGCCAAGGAGTAGAAGTGGAGGGGAGGCACAGAGGGACAGAGTCTTCCTACCTCTGATAACACATCAAAAGCGTTCCCCCTTTAACAATGTAAAAGCTCAATTTAAGAACAATATATATTCTTATTAAAAAAGTTTTAGTTATAAAATTTAATTCTAGTTTTCATAAAATTTACTAAATCACAGGTACGTAGTATACGTTTTGTTTGATAAAATAATCGAGTAGGTAAATACTTATACATTTAAAAAAAAAAAATTTTCACATGTCAGTAGCGACTTTTGGTTTCCGTCTATGGGTGTCAATATTGTTCATTACATTGCGTTCATTTGGCCGTTTATTAGTTACGAGGTAATTTTTACTTTATGTAAAAAATCTTTTAATATATTTTACGACAAGACACGTAAAAATAATAATTTAGACTTAAGAACTTATAAAGAGAATAATAATAAAATGTATCAAAATTATATTTTCAGCATTTGACATGATTTTTAGTTTAGAAAATTGAAATTTGTAAATATCTTTTTTTTAACGGTTTGATAACTACTTTTTAATGGTAAAATTAGGCACATACTAGGCACGTAGCCGAAGGAGCGATCCCCTTCAAAAAGTAAGCCATGAGATTTTCAAGAGTTTGAAAAATTATCAGATATTTGATTTGTTATTCAATTAACTTGTAGAAATCATAATTCATATTATCATTATTTTATGTGGACACGGTTTAATTGAAATTTCACGTATTATATTTTTATAAGTAATTTATAATCAAATAAATATAATAGGAATTAAAATAGAAAAATGTGTACCTACATATTAAATTTATTAAAAGGTATTTAAATTTGAAGGCCCCAAAAAACGTTCAAATTCATTAAAAATATATACCTATTCACGTTCACGTCTATTATTTGAACAAAACGACTGTCGTTCGCAAAATGTGAACGTTCATGAACGACGTTATATTCAAATACTGGAAAAGTCATTGGACATCATAAGTATTTTTTACTCTTCGGATACGATAATGGGGTAGTAGCACCTTAAAATAATTTAAATTTAAAACCAATGATAAATTGTTATAAAAAAATGACTGAGTGAAGCTCGATCGATAATTTTACTATAATACTTTTAAAAAAAGATAAATAAAATGTCATATTTCTCTCACATTGAAAAAAAAAACAAAGACTATTTATACAGTTTTCTATTTATGTTTCAATATCCATGAAGATTGGCTTGATTAATTGTTTTTTATAATTAAATATTATAAATTTGAAATTTATAATATTTCTATTTTTTATATTTAGCTTAAAAATATCAAATATTGTTGAAAATGTTATCAAGTCTACTTAAGATTTTTGTTTTAAGGCAAAATACCAAATTTCAATACAAACAAAATATAATAAGTTGGTACATTTATTAATTAATTAATTTAAATAATACATAAGTTATAGTTGTATAAATAATTTTTTCATACCTATATATATATATATTTATCCTTAATTTTAATTTGTCATACTTCCAATATGGCCATGGCCCTTATGCCCTTCTTATACTGCGCCACTATTAATGTACAATATACCATAAAAACAATAATTATTTATAATTGGAGCCATATTATATGTTTTTATTTATACATAATATACATTATATCTGTAAATATATAAATAAATCTACAAATGTCAATTTGACGTATTTTTTTCTTAGCAAATCAAAAAATCCCTCGGCTTGCTGTATATCGTGGGGACATTTCGGTTTGATAATCGACTTGCTGTGCAACGTGGAGAGTGGGGACATTGCGGCAATGAAACGCCAAAATATGCTTCTACTCTTTTAGTATAACATAGAAGCGAAGCGTTTAGTATTGAATAAAATCGTTGCCAACTTAATTTTTAAACAACAAAAATACGTTGGGTGAAACGGATTTGTGGGCGAAACTGGTCCCGACTAAATCATATGGCTTTCGATAAATATTATAAAATGCATCGAAATCGCATGCGTCGAATTGTTTTGTACCGAAATGACCGCGTTGACGCGCGTCGAAACTATTGCGTTGAATTGACGCGACACCCGCATGGGTACCGATAAAATGAATCCAGGACTTTCCCCCCACACCCGTAACTAGGAAATTTTCCTTTAAAAATACAATAACATTTTGACATTTTGCCCAGAAAATTTTTTTATGATAAAAAAGGTTAGAACAAATTATTATTGGAAATATATTATGTGAGAATTTAATTATATTTTTATTGTTATGATTTTAATATATAAAACATATTAAAATGATTATTAATGATATTACATAATTTATCGGTATAAATACGAAAATTATTATGTTACTAATTAAAAGAAAATATATTTAAATAATACTAAATTAAATTTCTTAAAATATGAAGTCATTATTATTATCGTATGGTATTCTTAACAAGCATTACAACTCAATAAAATTAAAAACAAATAAACTTAAAGTAGAATATATAGAGATTAAAATAGATAACAATAATAAAGATATTATGTAATTAGTCAAGCTTATGGTAACTTTTGTGTTGTGGAATGACCCTTTATTGGGGTGCGCCCCGTATACGCTTCCTCGCAGTGCACCCTGGTAATGAGTCAATAACCTGTTATCGACTCAGCTAATGTATACGGGAATCTTGGTCAGCAGACTGTGCGGACTTCAGCATCTCCCGCTAAATGCAAGCATCTACAACACCATCATAAAATATGAAGTAAAATCAACAAGTACAAAATGATATGAATATACGAAGAAATGATGAACTAATAATTTATTTTTATTTTTTTATTTACTTATAGATCCGGGAACACACGAAACATTAAATTGTTATGTCTTTGGACATAAGTTCCAGCTTATTGAAATTTCGTTTTATGAGTAGAATCTAAAACAATCTGGCGGAGGAGGACGATGTTCATTCGTAAATGGATGGAAAATATCCGTTTACCCAAAAAAATGTACCCTATAAATAACGTATTTTCTCGTTTCCGAACGTTCGTTTGCCCGCCGTCATCCTTTGTCGCGGATAGAGGAGAGGGGAAATAGGGGTGTCCGTCTGCCGGCGGTCGACAATGACACTCGACCACAGCCACCGCTACCACCGCCACCGCCACCACGTACAAGGCTGTCTGTTTTTCACACACAGCAGCGACCGTGGAAAATCTCGGTGCACGTCGATGACGGGCCGTCGGACCTTCTCAACAGTGGTTTAATTGAACTGGAACAATAATAGTAATAATAATGGTAATAATAACAACGCCGCATATACCTATACGCGTTTATACTGCGTACAATGTACGCGGGGCAGACACTAAAATCATCCTCGGCATGGCCTCGACGCAACGGATTCGACCGTGACACTGCTCGGGTGTGGTGTATATAGCGGAGCGCGTTTTCAAGGACTTCCTGTCTGCGATTTGTTACGCCGCTGCGCCGTGTATATAGCCGCAGCCGCCGAATAACCGTGTATTGTCCTCGGCATTTTTGTCCGTAGGTTTTTCAACCCGTTCACGTCCATCGCGACACACACGTCAGGCAAATATATTATTATTATTATTATTATTATTGTTATTGTATTATGATATTATACTACGTCGGAGAACGAATTAGTAAAATATAGCATAGACGCAACTAGAGCCGAATTTTCGAAGAGGAGGAGGAGGAGATGACAGTGCTCGAATTGAGGGGGTGCGCTGAGGGACGGAGCTCCTCTGCTATTTTATAAAATTTTGAGAGCACACTTAATAATTATTTTTGTATATGTATATATGAATTACATACTTTAGGGAACGCTTGTTTATTGAAAGCCCCTTCTTCTATTTTTCTAATTCGAACACTAAGAAGAGGGCTAAATTTTTTCCGAATACTTCCCAGCTCCACCGAACATAATTTTGAAAACTATTATTAAGTTGAAGGTTTTAGCCCGAGTTCTAAAATAATTTGTAATTTTAATTTAATTTAAAGAGTAGCCTTACGTTCAGCCTTACATTACTCCTTAAATGTATGACGTGACGTTCCAAATGATTATTCTAATATAGGAATTACGGATGTTATTGTAGGGGACGAGTTTTTTAATAGATTCTACGTACGAAGAAAATCAGAATGAATACACATTTATTACGGTTGAAACTGAGGGGACTAAGCCTCCTCTCCAACTACTTGCACTTATTAGTAGAACAAAACGTTGGTGGTTCTACAGCGTAATTTCTAGGGGTATAAATTATTGGAATTGAAATATTTGAAAAATTATTTTTACGTTAAATCTAAATAAAGTGTTAACTTAAATTTTGAAGAATCGTATTGTATTTAACAAAATGCAGCATGTTGAGAGTATGTTCAACTTTAACCTTGTTGTTCCAAATGATATGTCTATATCAGTGGTTCTCAATGCGGGCGATACCACCCCCCAGTGGGCGGTGAAGAGGTTCTGAGGGGCAATGAATATATTATGGGCGATAGAGGGGGGGGCGGTGAGCAATCCTTTGGTCGATATGGTGGTGTTGAGCATAATATAATATAATATAATAAACTGAAACACAGATACTCCACTAAACGACGCTTCATGGCTTATCTGTAATTATATTTTTCTGATCGTTTTCAATAAACATTGATATATCTAGTAGATTAACAGATTTAAGAATTGATTGAACATTCAAATAATGAGATATAAAAAGCTAGCCCAGCTTTATGAATACCAATTATACACATATATCTTCCATTAAGTTTTCAGTTATGCACTTTTCAAATATAGTACTACATTTTAATAAATTAATTTTTTTTTTAAGGGGGGCGTTGAAAGATAATTTGCTCTTTAGGGGGGGGGGGCGGTGACTTTAAAAAGATTGAGAATCAATGGTCTCTACAATACCGCGGGAATCACGTTTGTTGTTGGGAACAATTTTTTGTAAAATACACGAAAACAATGTTTAATTCATTAAACATAATGCAAAAAGAAAGGTAGCAAGGAGGACACACCTTAACAGAGGGGGCCAAGCTCTTCCTTACCAAGTATAATAGTTGCATGTATATAATTTGCGGGGGCCACGCGTATTATGGTTATTAGCGAGAATAATAATCTACCAAAATTATAACTCTGGAATATTGTGTACATCGAACAACATGAAAAGTGTACGATTCGCGTGAGTCAAGTGTGAGCGTGCGTCATTTCCGAAACGTATTAACGGTAACGCTGACGGAAATAGTAAACCTAAATCAGGGGAAATAACGCGGACAAAAAATATACTCGTGTGCACGTTATAATATACCACACGAGTCGATAATGTAGACGAAAATTTCGTTTTGTCAATGTGTAATACGATTTATTCACACTGCAGATGACAAACGGCAACTGCACAGTCGATACTAGCGGCTGTCATGCGTGTGCGTATGTTAGATTGATGTTATGCACATACACAATATTACACACACACACACGCACACACAGTATATTATATTATACATATAGGCGCGGATATAATAAGTATTATTGTGTACGTGTATACAGTAATTAGTACCAGTTGTTACATTTTCGTTTATTGAGAGGGACTCCGTTTTTGTCTGTCTGTCTGTCTGTCTGTCTGTCTTTGTCTATGTGTCTGTCTTTGTCTATCTTTCTCACTCATTCTACCTCTGGGGGGGGGAAATACACCAATTCTCCGGCATTATGTGTCGCGTTTGCCAGGAATTTTCATCGTCCAACACGGAATAAAACAGAATAATCCTGTTTTTATTTTTCGTTCATGTCAAAACGCTATACGCACGTGTATATATAGGCCTGTGAATTAAACGCACTAAAACTACAAAACATACATGTGTTTGTTACGTAAAAAACAACAAATAACGTACTAAAAAACTCAAAACGTGCAATTGATACTCTAAAATAAGTAAATTAATTTCATAAAATTGTTTTGACAACTTATAAAAATAAAAGTACTCACCTTTCACAACAACATAATATTCCATAGTATATGACTCTTTTAAACTGTAATTATGTGAAAATTACGATTAATAAGTACAAATAATCGATTAATTAGTTTTACAAATGTTAAGTACAAGTAAATACAATAATTAAGTTTATTAAAATAACGGTCAAAATGTAATTTATGAATAGTTAGAAAATTCATTTATTCTCTGTTTTTTCTCTAAATCATGAATAACAAAAAGAAAAAAATAAATGCAAATGCAAATGCATTTCCCTCACAAGCTCATTTTCTTGGTCATGTAAGTTGTAAGTACATAACCTTAAATTATGAGCGCGATTGTGTAATTCGATATAGGTTTGAGTGTTTAAAAATGTATAATATCATCATACAGATTATTGTAATAGTACAATATTACATTGTAACGTCCTTTATAATTCTTATTATGCAATAGTCAATACATAATCGAGCTAGGATCGGGTTTCGTCAAAATCAGTTTTACTTTCGATAATTTTCTCAAAGAAATAACGCGGCTTTAAGTATGGCCGAACGTGTGTACACCCCCAAACGTTTTCAGTCTCACCGAAACTCACAAACTCGGGTTACAAAAAACAAAAAAACATGTTAAAAATACGTAATCGTTAAATATATATTGTTCGAATAGGTAACATGTCGGCCACACGATATAGGTATTTTTTACTCGAACCGTTTGAATCGCCAGAAAAATGTAAATTTAAGAAGGTCCACAATATTAAAATTTGTGTATACGGGTAACAAGAATATATTTCAACCGGTTTGCTTGGTCGTGCGGTTCTAATTAGGTTTGACAACCCGACTGGAGAGGGTTGAGTTTTAGACAGAGTTGCTCACTATAATATTTATAGTACACCATTATATAAATGGTCATCTAATATTCAAACAACTATTATACAGGCCTGAGAGTGCACGACATTGTCGTTATTTTTGTTTATATTTGTGGTCTGGCGTAACGTGAATCCAGTTGATTCGTATCACTAAAATGTTTCCTCGGAGAAAAATATACATAGACGCCAAAACATTAACTACTCCGACGTCACGCGGTAGATTAACATTTATCATTTTCATTTTATTTTACGTACAATAAACACTTATTGCGTCATTTCCATCATAATGAACTGGAGTTGCACCGAAAATGTGGACTTATTGGCATGTTAGTGCTGGTCACTGTATGAGTATGTGGAACGTATTCCAGTTACATACCCGTTTATCAAAAAATGATTACACAACGTTATAAATAAAATTAATTAATATTAGGTCTCATAAGAAGCAATTTTAACGTGTAATTAATAATATTGTATCATCATCCCCTGTTGCTTGATGGTTAATATAACTTACTAAAGGTAAAATGCTTTGATTATGTATGACTGCCAATACAAACGAACAACTCGTAACGAGAAGAATAACAAAAAACTCGTAGTATCTTGTAAAAAAAAAAAAAATTCTTTTGTCTCATCAGTCCTTTCTTGTAGAACAGAACAGGTGCATATAATATTGTTATGAGTTTTATCGGGAAAATAATAAATCCCACGACCGTATGGAAATGGTATATCTAATGATGCACTCAGTGTAATGAACTGGCGGAGTGTAGAGATGTGCAGAATATAAAAATGATCTTTCAGTGTGCACTGATATACTCTAATTAATGGAACTTAAAAATATGCACCAGTACAATCGGTACAGTGCGGTGGTAAACGCTATTAATTTTGAACAGTGTGTTTCATAAGTCCTCATTATCCATCATCCTACCCTGGGATGATGGCGAATTCCATACAGCCATCGATAAGAATTTTTTAGTTTAATGGCGTTAATTAAAAAAATAAAAAAATGATAGAAAATATATTTTTTATGCATATGAGTTTTTAAAAATTTTAAGATAACTATTTTTTCATCTATTTTTTTCAAAAAATTTAAAAAAAAACAAAGGCATTGAAATTAAGTGAAAATTTACCAAGATAGAAGATAAGTTTTTGATTTTGTTGGGATATATAAGTAGCAATATAAATATTTTTTATGTTTTTGTGTACATATAAATATGAATGTTTTATTTGTATTTAAAAACACGTTTTATTTGTTTTATTTGTATTTAATAAGGTAACTTTCATAATATAAGTGTTTTATACAATATGTATAATCTTAATTATTTATTAATTCACCATCAATATCAAATTAAAATTGTTTTCGTACAGGTGCTTACTAAGTATTTAAAAATTATGGGTACATTACATTTATTTTGTTTTTTGAAGTGTTCAGTTTTTTATTTTATTTTTATGGTCATCTAAGTTAATATCATCATTTTTAATACGTTGAAATACGTAGATTGAAAAAAAAAACGTTGATATAATTTACTATTTTGTACCACTATAATTGCAATTAGCCAATCAATATAGCATACAGTATAAAAACAAAATTTTCTGACGCCAAAATATTTCTCATATTAGTGTCAATCTATTTTAAATATTTCATAAAGTTTGGATTGAAAAAGGATAGTTTTCGAGTCTTTTTTTTATCAATCTTTATTAACTGTATACGTAAACGAAAATTGAATGTTGGTATTAGTTTCTATAAAATATTGGTTTTTTAGCATTCGTTATCTCGTTGCTCTTGGTTACCATTTTTAGTACTTACGAATTTATGAATGTAACACGGGATTCATTGACATAGAGGAAGTTAATATTAGCATAAAAATGTATCATTTTACGCCTACATGAGAGATAAATATTATGAATTCTAAAAAAAAAAATCTGACAGGGCGTACGAACGGGGGAACTTTGTCCTTGCTGTTTCGTTCCTAGAACAAAACATTAACGGTGGGTGTAAGGCGATTT
The DNA here is from genome assembly GCA_025469315.1 of Stegophylla sp. TES_Ste_2020. Classification (NCBI taxonomy): domain Eukaryota; kingdom Metazoa; phylum Arthropoda; class Insecta; order Hemiptera; family Aphididae; genus Stegophylla; species Stegophylla sp. TES_Ste_2020. Next base: position 18,394 of record JAIPRM010001606.1, read on the forward strand.
GGATACTGAATTGATCACTTTGATGGATTTGTTGTAGTTGTTGTATTCACTATTTATTCGGTTGGGGAAGACCACGTGTTACTAACATGGTGTTGGTCACTCGTCACACGATAATACTGCTGGTGTATAGTATTATCTTTAAAACCAATGATAAATAACCAAGTTCAAAAGCTGTAAACAATTTTTTTTATATATGTAAATTTCTAAAATTACTACCTATATATATATATATATATATATATATATATATAATATATATATATATATTTTGAATTACAACACAATATCAAAATTAGATTTTTTTTCGAAACGTTATGACAGTTTTTCTTTTTAATCGAAAAGCTATTGGGAAATTGCGAAAATTATATGTACCTAAAGTTGACGCATCCCGAAGAGATTACACTTCTAATTTATAGAGGAACAACTTTTGGACAGTTTTTATCACAAAATTAACATACACTTGTCATTTTATACGAATCGCTAAATATACAGAATGGGCACGTGTCCAATATTTTACAAAAATCACTTTTAGATTCTGAACGAAAGCGAAGAATGTATTTTTTTTTTAATACACATGTATTACGTTCAATAAATTAATAAAAAAAACATCGTTTCAAAATTTCTTCACTAAGAATTTAAAATTCCTAGAATTCTTTATAATTTATTACAAATTCTCGAAGTTGTTTTCTAAATTAATTGCGTCTATAAATATAATATGATATTGGATATGAATTTAATAATGAGCACGTGATACTCGTATTCGTATTTTGTTCGCTCCGTCTGTGTTAACGTGCAATATTTCAGAGCTAAAGTACGGAAAAATCCAAAATTGTGGCGTTAAGGTTATATTTAAAATTCCGTCATTCATCCCAGATAGGTAGAAGGGAATGTTTTTGATATAATTTCACGTTCTTTTTTTTAGATTTTGAACGAATTGAAGAAGCTAGTATTTTTACAATGACGTTTATTTTTTCTTCTTTTTTTTTTTCTGTATACACTTTTTTGTATGGATCTACTTGTCCAAGAGTCTAGATCAGTATTTTTTTGAAACCGGATTTACCTCTAGTTGGTACTTTAGAAAGGTAATTTTTTTAAATTTCTTAATTATTTAATTTTTTTTTCTTTTTTTCTTTGGAAAAACTACCCAAAATTTGACAAAAATTACTCAGAAACCATCATTTTTTGATCCAAACTCTTTGAAAATTTAAACATAGATAGAAAATATCATAAAAAACATTTTGGCGCAAAAAAAATTTGAAAATGTGGAAAAAAAATTTTGCACATTTTTCTAATACCTTTTTTCTCATTAAATTTTATTTCCTTTTTTATTTATTAAATAAAAAAAATTAAAATAAAATAAAGTAAAGTAAAGCAAATCAAAGTAAAGTAAAGTAAAAAACAGAAAAGAAAGCCGAACATACTTCGTACCACGGATATTTTTCGATCTTCGGGTCAGATACTCTTGGTGGATGTATTGAAAATTACGACTATTATTGTTCTTTATATTTTTAACTTCTTTCGTTCAGAATCGTTTAATTGAAGAAAAGATTTATCGTTTCTTTAAAATTATACACACTCTTCAAAAGTATTTGACCCAAAAAGCGAAGAATATCCGTGGTGCTAAGTATGTCCGGCTTTCTTGTTTATACTTTCCTTTTTGAAAATAATGTGTAACAAAATAGCTTTAATCGCTCTAACTTTGTGTTAGATGATCTAGGAAACAAAAAAAGTGACGCGAGATGGTTTCAAAAACACGCTCCTCTGTAAATTCGTTTATAAGTAATGGAAATTCTTAATTTTAATCTAAACGCAACAATTTTAATTTTTCGTTGTGTAGTTTTGACTTTTGTCGCATGTGTACACGTTAGACAGAACGGAGATAGTATCACGTCCTCTCGAGTAATATTTGCATCTTTATGTCATAGTGTTTCATTCAAAGTCGATAAACGAATTGACACATGTCATATATTATATTATATTCATATACATTATACATAGGTGTATTATAATCTATTGATAATATATATCCTCTGGAATTATATAATTATACGTTCGAGTGTATGTTTCACTGTTGATAGCGTCATTTAAGTAATATATATATATATATATATATATCATTATAATAATTTAGATATTATATGAATGTATTATTAAAGATATTAGTGTAGCTCTTATAAAATATAAACCATATGAAAACAATAATTTTTATATTACACTTCATTTAACATAATTGTCTAATTGATAACAACATAATTTTCGTTGTCATTTTTTAGCACATAATCGAACTCAATGGTTTTGTTGTGCATACTACTACATCTAATTATATAGGAAGTATTAATATATAATTATCATGAAATAAAATTAAAATGTATTATAAAAAAAAAAAAATGTTGTTTCTCTCGTGAAATCTATATTGCGTGGTAATATCAGTTATTGCTTTGAAAATTAAATCGCATCAACTTTACTGCAGACTAGAGAGTTCACAGTCGTATTTCAATTTTAAATGCAACAAAAAACAACACGTTATAATAAGACAGGCGTCCAAATGAAAAAAATTTGTGGCGCAATTTCACGCGAAAAAAAAAATCAGACGAGTATTCATTAAAACGTATTATTAAATATTATAGTTATTATCGCAGAAAAAAAAAAAATTCGAATTAAAAAAAATTATCGGAAAATATTATAAAACATGTGATTTAAAGTTCAAGTTAGTACGTTTAGACGTTATGTAAACATATTATAATTATTTTTAACAAATGATTCCGTTGAACCTATTCGCGATAACAAAGTGTAGAGTTGTGTGTGTGTGTGTGTAGGGTTCAACGACTGCAAAAACGACAGCCAATTTTTGGCCTGAATCGTTTATGCTGATTACAATATACAATATATCTGCGTACACATGCGGCCGCGTTGGCGTTCTATTTTAGACTGAATGCAAAGTTAACTGAATGACTATATTATTACACACGCACTAAACAATATACATATTAATGTCGCGCAACCAAAAACGACGAGCATATTTTTACTTTCGTTACTGAACTGTATACATAAATTATAATATAGAATTGATTGACGAAATGCTTAAATAATATTATATTGTTGTTGTTGTTGTTGTTGTTATTATTATTGTTATTGTTATTCCAACGCTGCAGTGAATTTCACGCCCGAACGGAGACCCTATAGTGACAGAATTGGATATAAATGCGTCATATATAATAGTAATACATCGGGGAAGAATTTGAAACCGAGTCTTCCTGTGAAAAAAACACTCTTAAATAGGTTTAAAATTAAAATTTATAAGCACAATTTTTGTATTTCTCAATTTTATACACAAGAAATGGTATTCAACACAATATTATGGTTATTTTCACGGTTTTAGATTCTGAACGAAGTTGTTTAACAACAATGTTTATTTATATTTTTTTTTTATGCAAACACTTTTAAGTATAGAAATACTTGTCCAAAAGCCCCAATCAGCAACTTTTTGAATCCGAATTGCCTCTAATTGGTACTTTAAAGAGGTCATTTTTTTAATTTCTCAATTTTTTTTAGGGGAGAACTGCCTAAAATTTGACAAAAAAAAGACTCGGAAACCATAATTTTTTGATCCAAACTTTATAGGAATTTATACATAGACAGACATAATATGAGAAACATTTTGGCGCAAAAAAATTTTGAAAACTTTTTAACATCTCATTAATTTTTTTCTTTCATAATTTATTAAAAAAAAAAGAGTAAATTAGAGTAAAATAAAGTAAAGTATAGGCAAGGAAGCCGGACATACTTCGCACCACGGACATTCTTCGCTCTTCGGGTTAGATACTCTTGGTGAGCGAGTTGAAAATGACGAATTTTATTGTTCTTTATATTATTAACATGATTCGCTCAGAATCACTTAAAAATGATTTACTATACTTTACTTTAATTTAATTTTTTTAACTGAAATAGTGAAGTCATTACGACAATCGCTGGTTCGGTGAAACTACCGTCCGACAGTTGTTCAAGAATCAACTCTGATGGTGTGGACCGAACAGAAAATTACTGTGTCCTACGGGAATACGCCAAACACGAAATTCGTATGTGATTTGCGAACAAACTACTTTGTTAGCGATATCCGCGTGCATACGATGATAATTTATATAGAACCTGTGTTCATTAAATTGCGCTACGTGCTGCACACCGTCACCGAAGGAATAGTTCGTCTACATTAACAGCAGTGATATTTATTTCCGGTTTCCCTTCTATGTAATTTATGTATAGAAAAAGAAGAGATAATTTCACAAAAAAAAACATTTTATTTGCAAAATTAAACGTAGTTTACAAAAAATAAATAAAGAAAAAGGCATTTAACAGGGTGACAACGTACCTATATTAGAAATTGTAAATACAATGCGGGTATACTTAAAGCTTAATAATTATTATTGTTAAATAAATGGAGTTTTCTTTGGCGTTTTTACTACTGCAGTAGCTATTAAATAATTTCGGTCTTCCCTAAATATTTACCAAAGAGCCGCCGCCACTGAGTACTGTTGCAGTGTGAACTGTACGTAGGTGAACATTTTGTGTGCATGTGTATGACAGGCGTTATCAGACAGAAATTGCACAATCGCGCAGAAAAAAGTAGGTTTTATAATATAAATAAAAGTAGGCTTGATCATGATTCTAATGATTAAGTACACAGATGACTTTCGAATAATTGAAGGCTTGGCCCGAAAAAGAAGGACGTGACACCACGTTTATGCTAATTGAGAAACTCATAAACAACTTATAAATTAAATGCTTGTACCTATATAAATTAATTTTATTCGCTCATAAAAAATATAGAAGTTGGATATATCATTATTAGATATATTATTTAAGTTATGCAATACATAATAATACAATCAATTTAATTATACTGCACGTTAGCGAAATATTCGTAGAATCGCGATTACATTATAATAAATATTATTATATTATACATAATCGATTTGCTGCGTGATACAGTGTGTATATTTTGCTCGCGTACTGTATACAATATAATCTACCGTCAAACGACGGCGGTCGAAGCTTTTATTTCAGCCCGTAAACTGCGTGTATATTTATGATAATCGTTAAAAACACAAAATCCCCCTAAATTTTCGACCATATGTTGGGTAGGTATTCCGGGGTACTCGTATATTATGCAGTCCAAAAATATTTAATGGTTTTTAGTGATCGTATATTATATTATTTTCCAAACAAAAACGCTAAAATAAGGGATTATAGTCTAAATATTTCTTAAACGCGTCTTGTTTTATACACACGTTATACGTATATAATACTATATTACGATAAATAAACCGTTCAATAATTTTCCAAACACTGAATCGTGTGCTCAGAATTTAATCACATTTTCGCTTTTTTTTTGTACACGCGTACAATACAAAAATCGTTAAGTCTTTTCGCGTCAGAAATAATGTTGAATATGCAAACACAATCGGTAATATTATAATATTATTATACTCACGTGTACTCTATATATATATATATATATATATATATTCGTTTCCGCGCAGTACTTTTACAATACAATAATAAAATATACGGTTCATATTCCATCTCACCTATATTATATAAAATGTACTAATAGCATTCAGTACGAATAACAGCCATTGTTGGCAACATGACGTACTTATTATTATTATTATCATCAAAGGATGAGTATTCGAACAAGTGTGTACCACCTATATGTGTGTGTTCAAACACTATAATATGATATGAGAGATATTTCTTCCGTAATAAAAACGTTTGTCCGAAAACCCTTTTTTCTCTCTCTCTATTATGCCCGTCTTGCAGCCAGGATAATAAATACGTAATATAATAATATTTTACACAGGTATATTTTATTTTGTATACATTTATAGGTACCCGCGCGCAGGTATCGCATTGTAACGGACGCGTTTCGGACCCATTTCCGGAGGAACGTGTGTCCTTTACATACACACCACACATATAAATATATGACATGTGCACGCATTATATGTCGTTTCCGACAAACGTATTCAACGTCGGTTTCGCGGCGTTTTTATATACACGCCTGGGTAACCCCTGTAAAAAAAAAAAAAAAAAAACACACAAACCGTATACAAAAATATTGCGAGCACAAGTCGAACCCGTGTAAAATGCGCTTCGTCGTATATTATTATATGCGATACAAATGCATATAATGATAATAAAATCGTACAAATGGTAATTTATTTTAAACGATTTGTCGGCAGTTTGCGGAGCACACGGGACCCCGTAGGATTGGCGATTACAAAAATCCATGGAAAAATAACGACCGAAAAAAAATAATAAAAATATTGATAAAAAATGTATAACTAGATTTCGTACGTATATATTAATAATAATAATAATAATATCGCATATTATATTATATAGGTATATTATAGACGATTTATAGGTAAAGAGGTATCTAACCGATAATTTGGCGATCGCCCCGAGCCGCGCACGCAGTGTTCGGAGGGCAATGAGACGGCGGTGGTCGCGGGGTACAGGGTCGGGCCGCGCACCGGTGTCAACGGCCTCGCAGATAATGGCGGCGGCGGCCTACGCGCCTCGCGCATGTTCGCTAAAAAAGAAAAAAAATACGCACACACACACACACACACACACACACATATATTTGAACGCGTGAGGAATACGAGATCGAGTGTGTGTATTCTTTAACGTCGACACGTGTGTGTGTGTAAGTGTGCGTGCGGTTTTTTTTCCAACCATCCGAAACTCGTTTTTGCCTCCGTGCAAACGGGTCAAACCGCCGCGCGAAACATCTGTGTGTGAGTGTGTGTGTATGTGAGTGTGGTGTGTGTGTATAATATGCAAAACTAAACCAGCGCACGCAATCGGAGAGTTCTGCCGATCTGGTCGAAAGAAGGCGGCGGCGGAAAGAAGGCGTGATGTATGTGTGCGTGCGTGTAAAATGTGCGTATTTCATGTGTGTGTGTGTGTGTGTGCAAACCCGTCGGTGGCGACGACGTAGAGCTGCGGGGGGGGGTTCCTGCAGAGTATTATATACACGACGCATGTAACTGCCACTTTTCGATTTTTGGCATAAGCGTGGACGACATAAGCCCGGAGGAAACGATTTGTTGTTGTTTTTTTTTTATTTATTTATTTTTTTTTTGCTGTAATCCGTGGGTTCGCTCCACGTGTATAATAATAATAATAATAATATTATAATACGGTTTTAATTAATTACCGACCGAAATCAAAACGCGTCGTTTACGAGGATCAACGCGTGTATTATAATATTATAATGTTATTAATCTACTCTTAAAACGTATAATATAATATAATAAAAACTAAATACCGTAATAAAAATAATAGGTAAGCTCCATAAGAGGACAGGATGGTGTGATATGCAGTACTCGCCAACGCGCCAAATTCTAGTGCGTTTTGTTGTTGTTGTTATTATTATAATTATGCGACGTTTGAATATTATATACGACAAAATATCGTAAAACTGATCGGCAGTATGATCTTATAATTTATAATAATATGTAATCTTAGGCGCTACCAGTGGTGCTTGAATTGTGGGGGTAGGGCACGCGGAGGGATCGAGTACCCCTTCTACTATTAAAATATTTTAGCGTACTTTACTAATTTTTTATAATGGAACGCTGGAAACGGGACCCAGGGTTCGAAAACGTGTTCAGGAATCATTTTAGATTCTGAGTGGACCGAAGAACTTAGTGTTTCTACAATGATGTTTATTTATTTATTTTATGTGTCCACGTTTTCCTGTAGAAATGCTTCGCCAAAATTTTCAAACAGCAACTTTTTGAATCAGGATTTCTCTCAATTAGACTCTTTTGGGAGGTAATTTTCCGAAATTCTCTTTACAATAATTGTAATTAGTTTATGAAACCTAAAAACTTTAATTTGACATTTTATTACTACAGCCAAAATAGTGGAGATTTGTTATTTTTATGTCGATTTTTGTTATAAAAAATTCAATGGTTTTATTTCAGAGATATTGTCTTTGGCTCATTAATATAATATAGATATCAGCTTTCGCCACACTTTTGTAAACTAGTTACATCCAGTAATACAATAGGGCTTCCAATGCGTTCCTCACCTAGATCTACATTTCAGAAGGTTCTAAAACTGTTAAATAGAAAGAACCAAATTCGAACGAGGTTTTTTGGATTTTTTCCGAAAAAATCTAAAAATCAAAAACTCGTCAGGTCTTATTAATTGATGATGTAGTTTTATCGGTTTTTTTTTTATTTTAATTTCTTTTTATTAAAAACTATCTTACTATCTTACTTACTTGTAAACAATTAATAATTATTAATTAATTACATTTTTTTCTCGTAAGATCTAAATTCTTAAATAAAAAAAATTTATGGGTAAGTATTTTTGAAACATAACTCTCATAAAAATAAAAAACCAAATAAGAATATTTTAAGTGTTCTTTTTTTTTTTTTTTACAATGAGTATGTTTAACCGGTGCTGCGGCCAGGGTTTTTTCGGGCTGGGCTTTTTCGTATCAAACCTGAATTTGGCCAATAATAATATCAATCGGATAAAGCTGTATTTATTAACCACTTTTTTCGATATCCGATACTCTGATTTTTACCACCGATATAAAACCGATAATCAATTTGATATTTTATTCTCGTTGATCCATGAACCGATATAAAAAACCGATATCTGATATAAATCATATAATATATCAAAAAATTCTTACATTTCTACAACGGTGATACATAACTGAAATTTTTGTTGTTTGACATATAGTTACATAATGTGTTTGCTAAAAGATTTCTAATATAAAAAAGCTTTTTCTTTATGATCAACATCAATACATACAAATTGAAATGTGATGAGCATTACATCGGTTCGAAAAATAATCCGATACTCGATATTGCGAAAGTGCTAATATCGTTCTATATTAACAACATCTGTTATTGGTATCGGTCCAGCCCTAATATTATAATATTATGGTTTGGGTTTTTGGGGGTGCTAATTTTGAGTTTGGGGTCGTTCGAATTCCCCTTGCAACTCTCTAGTTGCGCCCACATACGTGTACTGAACGATACGCGTGATAAAATGTCATAAATCTAATGAGCGGAATGTTTTAAAAAAGCAAAATAAATAAATATGTTTCGTTGCGTTTCTCGTGCGTAATATTTTCTTGTAAATATTGCAGTTTGTCCGGATGTTTATGTTATTGTAGTTTGAGATACTCGACTCGGTCGGTTAAAAAAGTTCTGTTTTTTCTTCACGACTATAATAATATTATAATACTGCGCATAAAACGCGTAGGCACATTTTATAAGTACAACACGACGACGAGTCGGCAATACGAAATAACTCGATGCAATGATTTCGGCAAGATAATAATAATAATAATAATAATAATATCATACTGTTATTATAATGTTATTTTCCCGTTGCCGCGCGCATCTATCGCGGCCCCGGAGAGACCTTCGTTCGCAGTCTCGCGGCGCAAACTCGTTATATATATATTTTTTTTTTTTTTGGTATATTATTAGCGTTTATATTATTATTATACGCTACAGCAGTATAACACGCGGCGCAGCACGAGAAAAAAAAACCATCACGCGCTCATTTCGTATGCCGAAACTGTTGCCATTTCATGTGTAATCGACCGCAATAGTGGACAAAAAAAAAAAAAAAATAAGCAACATAAAAACCGGTTTGTCCCGCAAATTTTGCCCACTATCTCCAGTGCTCGCGGCCGACAATATGTCGACGATCTCGTTCTCCGCGCCTTTTCGACGAGATTGCCGAAAAATATTTTTCCACTCTCTGCAGAACTCTATTTTACGCACACATAATTGATATACACCGGCGGCACGAGTTCGCGTCATGCTTATATTCGCTGTGTACGTAGACAGGAACGTAGAAGAAGGAAATATTAATTTCTCAACTCACAATTTTTTGAGAAATTTTTAGCAAAAAAACTGTTTATTTTCTTAATCGTCTTTCTTCCATCATTCAATGCAAAATACAAGACTCTCATAAATATGAGTCTACCTTTCGGCTACAAAATGGCTATCTCAGTTTATTTTTCAAATTTTTGAAATAGTATCCTTCTAACCAGCTGTTCAGTTTGAAGTTTGTACAACCCACAAAAGGTTCACCAAATTTTTATGGACCCGGTTAGTTTAGGTTAGGTTAATTAAATTTAAGTGAATTTATTTTACCAAAAGATTAATGGAACATAATATTATGACCAATCAATTCAACGTTTCCCAAACTTTTGCTATTCATCCATAATTTCAGTAATAAGTGAAAATTCAAGCAGTTGCATTCGGAGCTTTTTGTTGTACAAGTGATTTATGAGTTCTACATTTTTAATCCGACAAAATGTTTACCATAATATTACGTTCTATCACAATTTTTGTAAAAAGAAATTCATTTAAATTTAAGTTTGAGAAACGTTGAGTCGATTGATCATATTGTTGAAACTTTGATTGTTTGAAAAGAAAATCATTTGAATTAACATGATCATGAATCGATAAAATTTGAAACGATTATATTTGGAATAAGTGCTGAAATAATTGCCACACTATGGAATTGTGTTGAATTGATATCAGTAATAAAGAACGAGTTTAAAAACATTGTTTTTTGGTTTTTGTGATAAAATTGTTAAAATTTAGCTAGTCCTATTTCAATTCTGTAAAAAGTTTAAAATTATATTTGAAATTTACCGTTTTCATAAATGAAGTTTCAAGCGAAAGAAAATTCAAATGAATTTATTTCAAAACATGTTTTTCAAATACGACCGTTACTAGAACTTAAATATTCAAACTCTCGAGTGCCCAAAATGTAAAAAATTTAAAAAAATTTAATTCAATATTTCGAAGTCCCCGTGTACTGTCGAATCAATAAATGGAGTTTTGAATTAAAAGAGATTCAAACGAATGCATTTTCAAAATTTAATCGTTCAGACATTATCGATTCTATATTATTCATCTTTATATTATAATATTATGTATCAGTTTATTAAACGTCGTGTGACTTTTTCGAAAATAACAATATTATATAAACTGTTTATAGGTTAGTATGCGGGTAGGAAAAAAGTTGCCGTCGTCGTTACAAATGTGTATTTCACGTTTTAACGGTGTTTTCGCGGGCCGAATGCGGTTTGGCGGGGGGGGGGGGAATTGGCTGCTAATTTATGAAAATGTTCGTTCGTACACAAGCGGGCGGTAGACCGCATAAATGCATATTATAATATCCCATACAGTACCCATGGCGGCCACCGGTTAATTATTATTTTCTGATAGCCACGCGCCGCGTATCGCGTAAGCGTGATCACACACGAACACGTTCCCATGACTACGACGACGACAACGGCGTACACTATGTTATTACGCACACACACATACATAAGCGGAATCGCGTAAAAAATAACGTGCGTCATTACGTTCGCCAAACGAAAAATAAAATATTACGTGGTGAATAACAGAAAAAAAAACAATTTCCTGCTACGAGAGTATAATAATATTAACGTTGCTATATGATTGTATTCACCGATGTATTTTCTTCTCCCCTCCTCGTATTAATAATCCGTTTATCGCGTTCTACACGAGTATATTATGTATGATAATATTATAAACATTACCATAATAATTTGCAAACCCGTTGTTGATGTACTAAAATGCAACTCTAGTATGACCTAAAGAACATCAAAAATGCCCGAACATACTTTCGAAAAATGTCCTTATTGTTGTTAAAATGTTTTAAAATGGATTTTGTTAATTATGAATACAAATACACGAGACGTGTGATGTGACTTTGAAATAATTGTGATGTTATATCCAAAGGTAGTATGTATTTTAAGCAGTATGTTTGTATTAAACTTCAATATGACAATTAATTTATATTAAAAAATTGTTCATTTGATTGCTATAGATAATGTTTGCGAAAAGTTCGATAGCAACCAATTATTAAGACGGGAAACATGTTGGTAACCGTGGCTACATAATGATCTAAAATTATGATCTATACAGATAGATTTGAAATTTTATATTTATGTAATTTTATACAGCGTAGGCGGGCACTGAGAAAGATTTTTTTTGAAATTCAATTCCTATATGGGTGAAAAGAGGTTTTAAAGTTTGATATTTCCATTTGGTTGTTTATTTGGTTTCTATAAATTATATTTGCAAAACATTTAGTAGCAACCAAAAAAATTATTTATTATTATAATATATTATATATAAGGTTAAATGACTGATTGATATAATTTATGAAAAGTCAAGTGAATATTGGTGTGAATATATAAATAAATATAAGAGCATAGGCTGCAGTAGGTAAATGGAGAGTTTGCTAAACTAGAAAACGGCTGAACCAATTTCGACGGGAACGTAGAGAATTTGCAAGGAGTGGTCTAGACTACTTCAAAATCGGTTTAATAGTGTTCGAGATAGCATTATATTTATGAACGATGAAATGTATAAAATTAATCTTTTGCTGAATTTGGTAAATATGCCATACAACGATCTAAAAACTACTACTTATAGCTAACCTGGGAGAAGAGGAGAAGGAAGAGCGAGTGAAAGAGAGACTGGGAACGGGGACTAGAGAGAGGAGAGGAGGAAGAGAGGTTTGAGAGATGGTTTAACTATATTTACTCAAAATTGCAGAAAAAAATACACGAATCCTTAAACTTAATTTAACTGGGCAATTCTGAAATAATAAATCTATAATCATTTAAAACTACGTTTGGGCGAAGCCGTGTAATTTAGCTAGAATAAAATAAAAATAAGTTATTAAAATATAACGAGATACTTATACATACTTATACATCCTATCTAACGAACAATATATAATATATATACGTATATATATATATATAAAATTTTGTTTTTCATAAACAAAATCGAAATTGAGGCGTCAAGATGAAGGTTTGAGTTTAAACACATCTATACGATCAAATTTGAAGTGGAAAATACGTTTGAGCTATAATATCTTATCTTTTTTATGCATAATTACTGTCTAACAAACGAGTTAACAGCGTTTTACGTTTCTATGGACATTATTGAATTGAACTTATTGCGTCGTAACGTAACAAAATCGAATGGCGTTATCTCGAAAAAAAAAATGGACCTCTTAAAAATATTTAGTAATAGGTGGATTTTATTAACTCTGATATTATGTACTTAGACGTTAAAATTTCGATTTTCCGTAACATATATTGACTTATTGGCTGTTATTACCCGTTGTGGACAGACGAAAACGGTATCGCTCGGGAAACACGTCCTCTTAAGATTCGCAACGTTATCGAAACACGTTTTGGCGGTAGCTTGGAATGTATCGTCTAAGTCTAAGGCGTTAAAAAAAAAAGAACATAATTTTCATTGACATCCGGGTCTTAATCATAATATTATATTCGATTTTGGGTTAACTGACCGCGTAAGTGTATATAAATAACGATAATCACACACGTTCGTCAGCCCGTTTCGGAAAAGAATTCGTGTAAATTTTCGCCATCGATATCTACGCGCATACGATTGTACACTCACACACACACACACATACTTACACATATCGTGTTATACGTATTTGTATACTATTTAGAAACCACTCGGTTCCACACGCGCGCGCGCCCGCGTATTTTCGGGAGCTCCTCATACATATTTATAATCGGAATTCGAACGTTCGCATTGTGTGTGTATACGACCATGTGCGCGAGTATTATATTATTATTATTATTATTATAGAATCGTACCTGTACGTACACTGTGTGTGCAGTTGTGGGTTGGGTACGGAAAAATATATATTACGTTCCCGTGTGTGTGTGGTGTTGTCGTGACGTTCCATTGTCGGGTACGAAACAGTGTTCTGCATAATTTCGTTCCTTTCAGTTATTTCGCGTCGCAAGTTGTTCGGTTACAGAAAAAAAAAAAAAAAAAACAATAATTTCCCATCGATACGGTTAAAACGCGTATATTATACTCGACGTTGTCACTGCGGTGTGTGCGCGTGTATCGAGTTTGTGGTAAAAACACACGCTCCGTCGAAATTTGAATAGGTGTACCCGGTGCGGCTTTTTTTTTTTTGTATTTGTATTTTTCCGAAACCCAGTCTCGGTCCTCAAAACAAATATTGTATATAATTATTATTCATTAGCCGACAAAATAAAAATACAATAGAACGTTAAAGCTGGAAATCATTTCGCTCTCGCGTATTTCAATACGGTTCGTTTTGAATAGGTACATTGCACACTCACAAACACGCACACAAACATCAGCAATCAACATAATATTATATTTACGAGACCTCTTCGTATTTAAAGTTTACACGTAATTTACACGTCGCTGATAGCTATTATAGTGACGTGAAATGTTAATGTGATCGACACGGGCGTGGATCTAAAAATCTTAAACGGGGAACGGTATAGGCTCAATTTAGGGGGAATTAGAGGGGGGTTAGCTCGTACAGTATTATAATTAGCCTCTCCAAAAATGTATATAATATGGTATGGTAAATGTTGTTATTGATTTCCATCTAAATGTTTAATATTTATTATCAAAAAAAATTTGTAGGAATTACATTTTTTCTAACAATTATTATGATAAAGAATTGAAGAAATTATTGAACTTTAAGTTGTCTAATATGTCTGCACTATATATTGTACCCACATGTCAGATCTTCGATCAACATGTTTTTAAAACATTTAGTAGACTACCTATGTTATTTCAAAATATATATTATATATACATTGTTTTTATTCATGATATTTTTATACTTAATTTATATTTACATTTTTTTTTTCATGATGGGCAAGGATAGGGGGGGGAGGGTGGAAAATTATATCAGGGCTTAGGCCGTAATTGTGCTAAGCCCGACCTTGAATATTTGTAGCTCCTTCTTATCAAAAAATGAAATTGCGCTTGTGCAAAGGGGACTATAGTTTATTTTTTTTTTGCAAAAAACGACAAATATAATTCGAATATAACAATACTTAAAAAAAATTAATAAGTTAATTATTTTTATTTTATTATTAATTTGATAGCTTTTTCTAATCTAGTTTTATGTGCAAAACTATTGGAAATATGAAAATATAGATTTGGTTTTATTTTTATTTTTTCCACATTTTAATCAATAGCATTAAGCAAAACTGGCTGAGCAAGAATATATATATATATATATATGTATATATATATATTTTTTTTAATAAATACAAATTGTATAATTTTTCAAGCAAAACTGTTTCGAATAAACTGAAGCTCCGCTTAGAATCGTCTTAATGAAAGAATAGTTTATCGTTTCTTTAAAATTCAATATATCCTTAAGAGTATCCCACTTGAAGAGCGAATAATACCCCCAAGGTGCAAAGTAACATTAGGTCTATAAGCTTCATAGCGAAATTTTCTCTCATCCAGATAAAATTGATAATCAATACCAACAGCTACACTTATATTTTGAACTGATGGATATTAGGCCTATTAAATACTTATCATAATATACAAAATATGTCTAAATGTGAAAGAGTCTTAAGTCTCTTAGACCTACCCTCCCCCGGATTTGCGTCTGAATCGACATAGTTTTAGATTCTGAACGAAGTGAAGAAGCTAGTGTTTTTACAATGATGTTTCTTTTTTTTTTTCAATGTATAACTTTTCATATAGAAATACTTGTCCAAAAGTTTTGATCAATAATTTTTTGAAACCGGATTTGCCTCTAGATTGTACTTTAGAGAGGTCATTTTTTGAATTTCTCAATTCTTCAATTTTTTTGGGGGGGAAAAAACTACCCAAAATTTGACAAAAACGACTCGGAAACCATAATTTTTTGATCCAAATTATATGAATTTTTAAACATAGATCATAATATCATATAAAATCATATAAGAAAAATTTTGGCGCAAGAAAATTTTGAAAATGTGAAAAAAAAATTTTGGACATTTTTCTAACATTTTTTTTTCTCATTTATTTTTTATATTATTAACTTCCTTCGTTCAGAATCGTTTTATTGAAGAAATGATTTATCGTTTCTTTTAAATTCAATACACCCGTCAAGAGAATCCCACCCGTCGTGCGAAGTATGTCCGGCTTTTTGAATTTGCACGAGAACCGTGACGGACGATATTTTGTTTTTATGAAGTATTTAACATATTGGTGGTAAACTGCACTTTATGTTATAAAAAAAACACTTGGACGAGCAAGTTGAGATTAACAGGACAATATTTATTGATAAAATATTTGCGGTTTGAGATCTCGAAGCAGTTTAATTTAAACTTTAAACGCGAGTAAATACAACGCATTGCTATAATTATTTACATGGGAATCACACATCAAAGTGCTTCAGTCGACGTGTGTATGATTTACAACAAGGGGCTTAGGCGATTTAGTGCGATTGAAATTTAATAATAATAATATGTGTAGACGATAAGAAGAAACGCATTCGTTTATTTCATAACGTTTAAAAACGCATAAACCGTTTTCTTCAAGTGCGTGTTGTATAATATTATATAATAATAAGACCCGGTCTGGCCTGCATGCAACGGCAACGGGACGCGTACATATTTCTCAAGTTCAGAATTCCATTTTCCAACAATTATTTGTTATTACAATAAAATATTATTATTATTATACACATATTTTTAAAACACTCGTTAGTTATCACTTCATTTAGAACATCATTAAATGTGACGTAGACGTATCCTCGTATCGTTAGATAATTCATCAAAACAATCATTAAAGAAGGATTCATTCAAACGCCTCACGTATACTAACACCTGCTGGGTTGCCATTTAATAACGTTTAAATTGCGTTCTTTGCACTTAACCGTTTCCTCGCGGGAAATGTTAATTTTATATTATTTATAATGTAATTTATTTTATTATATATAACACATAAATTATTATTATTATTATTATTATGTATGCCAAGTTAAGGCTGTTGATATGTATATATATATATATATATATTATTTACCCTTCTCCACGTCAACTGTGTGTATATGTATAATAATAATATATCGTTTACCACGATCGTCAGCCCCCCACGTTTAGAAAATTATACGTTTCGTCGAGCGAATATTATAAACGGACAGCCGAAGGCGTGTTTTTAAGGAGTGGGATGTCGAACACACGGTTTTTTTTTCTTCTCAAATGCACATGTACAAAACGCATAAATACGGCACATATTATGATATTTTCCATATGCACATATTATAACACTATAATATCGTACAATATAGCCCGTACACGATGTCGGTTGGAATAGGTCACATATTATTATAAACTAATCGTATGTCCCATACATTATACTCCTGCAGGGCCCTCACATCGAATTCTGGGCCCCTTTACATAACGTCCAATAATACAATTTACCATAAATTAATTAAAGATCAAGATTCGTAAGCATTTTGATAATAATAATAATGTATTTTTTACTTTTAGTGTTTTTATAATGATGTTTATTTTTATTTTTTTATTTTTTTTTCTGTGTACAAATTTTCATATGGAAATACTTGTCCAAAAGTTTCGATCAATAACTTTTTGAAACCGGATTGGCTTCTAGATTGTACTTTAAAGAGGTCATTTTTTGAATTTCTCAATTCTTCAATTTTTTTGGGGAAAAAACCACCCAAAATTTGACAAGAACGACTCGGAAACCATCATTTTTTGATCCGAATTGTATAAAAATTTAAACATAGATAGAAAATCATATAAGAAAGATTTGGGCACAAGAAAATTTTGAAAATGTGAAAAAAAAATTTTGGACATTTTTCTAACATTTTTTTTCTCATTTATTTTTTATATTATTAACTTCTCTCGTTCAGAATCGTTTTTTTGAAGCAATGATTTATCGTTTCTTTAAAATTAAATACCCCCGTCAAGAGAATCCCATCCGTCGTGCGAAGAACACCCATCGTGCGACGAAGTATGTCCGGCTTTTTTTATTACAATATTATTATCTAAATGAAAAAGAAAATTAGCCAGACGCACTTTGCACCATGTGTTTTCTTCGCTCCTCGGGTGAGATAGTTCACGATTTACAATTAACTTGTATTTTGTGTTTTTCAACTAATTTCTATTTTAACTAATTTCACGTATGTATCCACCGTACGTGTAATATATGTATACAGACTTATTAGGCTTTTCGTTAGAACGCATCGTTCTTGTCGTA
>JAIPRM010001607.1:0-36524 GCA_025469315.1 Stegophylla sp. TES_Ste_2020
GAATACGATGGTATGAATTAAAATCCACGTGCAACAATAGTTTTTTATCTATTTTATTATATTTTGAAAATTCAATATTTTCGGTTATTATATTAAATACCTACTATTTCACCTACAAGATCAAATACTGTTTGTGGCCGAGTGGAAACGATCTACACTTTGAACGTGCAGTACCGGGTTCGATTCCCGCCCGGCACTTCAGATTTTTGCATTTTATTTTCGAACATTTTTTTTTTCTTATATTATTAACTTCCTTCGTTCAGAATCGTTTTACTGAAGAAATAATTTATCGTTTCTTTAAAATATAATACGCCCGTCAATAGAATACCACCTGTCGTGCGAAGTACACCCATCGTGCGAAGTACACCCATCGTGCGAAGTATGTCCGCTTTTTATCATTGAAAATACAGGAACCAATCAGAAATGACGACACCAGTGGTCACTCTCTGATATTATATAGACTCTGTAATTCGATTGATAGCGAAAATACTGACAAGGACAATCGACCGAAACCAAAATACCGACTGGTATAATCTACGAAGAACTAAAATACATGATTTAAATAATAATATAGGGTATAAAATAGTAATTTAATATCACTTGAAATATAAATTCATCGGTCTTAAGTATTATAAAATTATATTCGAGTAGTAAATTACAATAGGAATCTATATGATTCATGCAGAGTTTAAAAATGAAAATTATGAGGAAAAAAATCGAATATAATAAAACAAACAAAAATTCCATTAATTTTAGTGCATAGCTGTATACATTATATTTAATAGGTTTGTAACGCATATAATATTCGTCCCTAGTCGTAAGCTAGATTTCATTTTTTATGACAATATTTTGGAAATATTTCATAAACTTTCGCTGCGAATAAACTTAATATTTAAATAAAAGTCCTAATACGACGTACGTTGAAATTTTTTTCTATAACGACTTATAGTTTTTTTTTTTACATATTCGTATTCATTTGTTAAAGTCATTTTTTTTTTATTAATTTTAAAAGTAGATTTTTTTTTTTGCTCTATATTCGCCGAAACGATTAGATAATTTTCTCGCCCAAATGATATATGTAAAAAAATTTTTAGGGTAATTCACCCAAACGAATAACAAATCCAGGCTATATATCCAGTATAGGTATATAGTATAGGTTAGAGTAATACCAAATGCTGTACGCACGATAACGTGAAATGGCGTCGTTTAATTTAATGACACCGATTTGGGAAAGTGAGCAGCGAGTGCCGCCCGCAAAGCCTCGACGACACGCGAAAAATCTCATTAAGTATATTATGATATTATAGAAAAACGCATGTATAATACATTTAAATGTATCTCCCAAAGATTCGCTTGTTCCGACCGAACGACATTAGTGATGCGAAAAAAAAATGAATAAAAATAAAACACCCGAACGAGACTAATAGTTTTTTAAAAAGCGCCTGTTACGGTGAGATAACGGGAATAATTTTTTATTTTACACGATTTTTTTTTCTCACCCCACCGGAGCACGGGAAAATGAAAAAAAAAACCTAACCTATAATAATAATCGTAATCATCGGAATACGATGCAAATCCCTCGACGAGATCGGTTTGGTCGTGTATCGTATAATTCGCATAATAATAATAATAATATAACGCTAATAGACGTAGTGGCGGCGGATATAATATTGTTATTACTTTTTATTTTTATAGACGTGGCAAATGATACGATATTAAGAAAAACGCAGGAGCGCGAGGCTAATGGATATCGTTTAATAACGCACTGTAATAACAATCATAATAATAATATAAGATGCGTCACTGGAAAACACTTATCCCAAAAAGGGGGGGTTCGTTGTCGTCGTCGTCTGTTCGGTGAACGACGAACGATAATGTAGGTATTCCTTATTATTCATTATTATTATTATTATTATTTTTTTTTATGCACATCGGTCGTGTACTGACGGTTGTCGGGAGTGTATTTTAAAAACGAATTGAAGTAAAAAAAGAAGAAGAAGGCATAACTTTTTGTCACGACTACTTTGTCGTAATTGTTATTAGGAGCGCGTATACACAAGAGCGTGTGATTTTAGGGAGGGATGATGTTCATTTCTTGTTTCATTTTTTTTTTTTTAGAAATAATTTTCCAAAAGTTTTCATACAGTAGTTTTTTTGAGATAAAAAAATCACATTCCTGTGGTACTTCAGATCATTTTTCAAAATTTTCAATACTGTTTCAAAGATCAAGGTTAGGTATAAACTTAAATTTACTTTACTTTATTTTTTTCAATTTTTTTCATTAAAAAGTAATTTTGTAAAAATGTTATTTAATAAAAATATTGTCTATACTAAATTTTATAGTTTTAATAGATAATAACTTGTTTTACTGATACTGATGTGATTTCAAATAACTTAGATTAAATGAATTTTTATAAAGTCAATAGTTTCATAGGAAATATAAAAAAATTAACTCCATATTTTGATATCTGACTCACAAAATAAAATAAATAAATATTATTCCAGTAGATGGTTTTCGGACATTAACGGACACAATGGTATAGATTTAAAGAAAATATTACAGTAAATACAAATATATTTTTTCGTAAAATTTTAAATCAAAATATTATTTATATAATTTTTTTTATAATATAACAAACAGCTTAGCTATTTAAACAAGTCGATGACATTATTAATGATATACATATTAAATATATTTCTACGACTCCGAACGCCTCGAAGGAGTTACATCAATTTATAATTTTTACAAATTATTATTTTTTTTTTGCGTTCGTTTCTCGTCTCTAGATTCTACACTCTATGCAATATAGGAACAACTGTGAGTCGGTAAACTTCACGTTCGTGTTTGCCTACTCATATGCGAGTAAATCGAAAACAAGAATCGAATGTGTTTGTCTTATTTATTTATTTTTTTGAGCTCAAATAAAGCTTACAGACTTTGCGGACACTTGTATATTTTGGGAAAATGCCACGTACATTATTCCTACGATTATGTCGAGTTCGAGAGACACAGCTATTGCAAGAGGGGAGGTGAGGATCGTATAGTCGTTACACATAGACGTATATAGGGGGGGTAGACTTAGGGGGACTTGAACTCCTCCCCCCACTATAATTTAAATTCACGGTTGACAACACGTTTTAATTTCTTAGCGGTGCAAAACAAATTTATCATAATTACTAACGATAAAATAATTATAAAAGTAACTTAATATTTTTACAAAATGTAACTAATTTATTATTGTCTACAATTATATTGCGTCTTAGAAGATTTATATTCAGTCGCTTCTAGGTCATTGACGAATTTAGCCATGAGTGGAATTTATCAAAGAACTTATAAATTTAGTAGTTTTAACTGGTTAAGTCAAAATCCCTTTAGAAAATACCTATCGTCAATTAAAATATTATAATTTTGATCATTATTTTTTATACCATCATAATTAGTTCACATTTATAAACATGTATGTTAATGTCAATTTTATAAATTGAGTTAGTATGTACAATATCAAGATATTTTGCAAAGTAAATGAAATTTTTTGTTAGTACGATAAATTGTTTGGAATTTCCTAAAATTGTTTAAATCAACTGGTTACTATTTTTATTATAAGCTAACCAGTAACTTTTGGTGAATGTGATAAATGTATCATTCTAACCAACCATTATTTAATATAATAATCATTATCATGTAATCAAAATCTGTGTTGCAGTATTTTTAATAACTGGCGGAAATGTTAAATTTCTAGTGCTATTTTTTCATTAAATTATAATACTTTACAAAATTGAATACATCATTGAATATTTTATTGATATCATTAGATACTTAGTAAATAATATGTTGAAGAATGACGAAATTTAAGTTCTGAATTTTAGTTCAACGCATTTTGTAAGATTATGTTAAAAGTGATAACTAATCCCGTAGATAATATTCGCCTAAAATGTTACGATTTGATGCTCTTTGATCTATTCAATAATTAGACACAAAATTTCGGTATTATCCTTCGAGTGACAGGTGATTTTATTTTATTTTAGGGTTAGTTACTTTTAAAAATGAATGATTAACTTTTTACTGGTTACCTTACTTTTTTAATTTACGTGTAGTAACAGAGTTATTTTTAACGTTAGATACTCAACTAATACAATTGTAGTTAAATTACTTTACTTTTTAACTTCACTTAACTCTAATTCTTTATTTTTAATATACTTCATCGATTTTTATTTATTTATTATTATTATTTTTTTTAAATAGTTGAATGGAAATATCAAGCACAAAGCGGTTGACAAAGTATTCGATCAGCGATATGGATTTCCAAAAAAATTGCGGTTTTTTTCGAATGAACGATTCAAGTGGGTGCCTGTAAACCTATTCCTTTCGAAACATTGACCGATGTAAAATAATATATGTTTTATAGCGAAACGCCAAGATGCGCCATTAGAACCGTAAAATACTACGTGCTATAAAAATTCAAATAGACACATCGTGGAATATTATGTAAATTCGTGTTCACGACTTCCGTGCTCGATGGCGGCATAGAAATTGTGCAGATAAAAATAAGATATTGCGGACAAAAACGATAAAACCTGGCCCACAGGACTCGGGCGATAAATTAATCGCGTCTACGTGTAACTTTTTTCGGAGGGGTAGACATTTGCGTGATAACAGCGCAAACTCCATATTTAACAGAGACCAATGCATTTCTTTTAAATGAATACTATTATTAGGTTTCCACTTTTTCAAACATCGCTCCTTTTGAGTGGAATATATCTCCTCTAATTTCAAAAACCGAGCGGAACTGAGTTAATTTACTCTTGATAATGTAATTTAAGTATGCAAGTAAATATTACGGTATTAAAATAATCTCTAGAGATAGGAGATGCTAACATAGGCGGAAATGGGGGGAGGCTTGAGGGAGTTAAGCCTCTCAAAATCTAAATAAAGCCCCCTCCAGATATTTTTTTAAATAACATAAAGCTAATACTATTAGTGGGGGCTAAATGAAACAAATAAATATTTTAGCCCCCCTCTCTAAAATATTTATTTTGTATTTATGGTGATGACTAGGGCTGGGATTTCGATGCACTTTGCATTGTTTTCCGAAGCTTTCTATGCGATGCTCGTTTCGTTATGAATAAGTTTTAGATGTTTTTCTATTAGAATAAAAAAATATATTTTGCATTTTTTGACAATGTTTGATTTTAAGGTCATTTTTTTATTTTTTAGGGTATTTTATAGGTTTTTATGTCATTTTTGACCTAAAATTCTAATTCAAAATTTTATTATTAATTTATAATAACGAGATTTATTTTATACGCTAACAATAGATATCCAAAATTATTAAAAATTATATTTAAATAAATTCTTATCTTGACTCCCAGCATAGCGATATGCTAGAAGCCTAGAACATTAAAATCGATAGACGCACGATACCTCACTCTGGTCATATAATTTTTTGAATTTTAAGAAATTATAAGTAAATTTTAAAGACACATTTTTAGTTTTTTAAGTTATTTTTGCATTTTTTTGAGAGCATTTTTACCAATTTTTAAGGGCATGAAAATCCCAGCCCTAGTGATGACTTTTGAATTTTTTTTCATTTAATCTTGTAAAATACTATTTTAATTTTATCCAAATATTGATTTCACGTTTTCTCGATTCAGAGTGCATAAATTCAATCTCAGGTCAGGAGGTTACAGGTCATTTTTTGTACGATGTAGAGGATTTTTTATGAAATTATAGATTTTAAAGCAAATTTTAATTCTACTTAACCGTACTTTTCGACGACCGATAGAATATTATGATTTTATAATATTTTTTTTTTTGGTCTTTTGATTAATATATATATATATTTGCAGGCGAAAACAAGAGAGAAAACAATCGTAAAACATTTGTCGCCGGGCGTGTGTATGTGCGTCACGTCTGTGTTTGCACAGACACTGGCAAAAAGTGCTACGAAAGAGCTCTAAAACGATATTATAATTTTTCTGTTAATATCTGACAAAGTCATTTCTTATACAGATTCGAATAATTCGCTTCGTTTTTCAATCGCAACCGAAACGCTGACATAATAACAAATTAATTAATTTTGTTACTCAAATAATTAATTAATTAATTAATTGTCGAACGATGCGTTACCTGCACCGCGGACCGTTGTGCGCGCTGTTCGCCGTCTGCCTGTTCCGCGCGACAACGGCGTACGTCATCAACACGTACCTGGACCCGGACGTGACGTCCAAGGTGGCGCTGTTCGAGCACGTGTTGCGCAACAACGACGCGTGGCGCATGGTGCTGGAGCAACGGATCAAGATCACGGACAAGAACCGCGCGCCGTACGAGCGCCACGAGGAGGACTACGGCAACGTGTTCGCGGGCGCGGGCGATCAGGTGCACGATCCGGACGCCGTGGCGGTGCTGCGACTGACCGATCGGGGCGCGACCGACGTCAGCGCGCTGTCCGTCCTCCAGACGGTGCTCAACCGGTTCGCGTGGCTCGGCTCGTACGTGCATTACGCCGCGTACGTGTTGCGCACCGCCCTGGCCTGCGTCACGTACACGTTCGCTTCGATGCAGATCGATCTGATCTCGATGCGGGACGCGGTGTCCGTCGGCGACTCGCCGCCGTCGTCGCCCAGATCGGAGCAGCCGCTCTCGGAAACGGACGCCCATCTCAGGATGCTGGCCGTGTTCGCGGACAAGTTGGGCGCGGTGCGCGGCGACATGCGGCTCATGGGCTTGCTGGCGTACGTGTTGACGGATCGCGCGATGACGGCGCACCGCGACCGCAAGACCCACGTCCTCAGGCTGGTCAAGGAAGAGGTGGACGCCGTGCTGGGGCGCCATTGTCACCGGCCCGACGAGGCGGATCTGTACAAGGCGCTGGGCGTGAAGTTGGATCACGCGCACCTGGAGGAGGACTTGCGGCTCAACAAACCGGAGTGCATCAAGAGCGGGCTGGAACAGGTGACGGACGCGATGACGCAGATGTTCGAGGGGCTGAAGGTGGTGACCACCACGGAGCCGGACAGCATGCGGCAGATCTTGGACTACACGACGCCGGTGTCGTTGAACGTGAACTTCTTCCTGCCGGTCGAGGAGGCGCTGAAGAAGGACCAGGTGGGCAGGAAGGTTCTGGAAGAGGTGTGGCGCAGGAGGAACGGCTTGCCCGATGACTCCGCGGAGAAGGAGGACGACGGCGGGATAGAAATCCAAAGAGTAGAAAACGATGACAATTTGAACGGTTAAATTGAATATTATTGTTATGACAATATTATATCGTTTTGTTTTCTCACTCTCATTTTAAGTGATTTAAATCACGAATATTGCATTTAGTGTACGTTTTTTAAATAATATTTTGACACTGTCCTTGAGCCAATTATGGCATTTATCCTGATAAATAATAAATTGTACCGTTTTAATTTGTATGAATTACAACCTTAGATGTTATTTTGTCATACATTTGTTTTGGTTATGAAAAAAATTAAAATAAAATTTAAAATTTTTAAATATTTGTACACGTCATAATATGTTGTATTATTCTATCAAAGTGTAAACATAATGATTTAGATTGTTGTTACGAATGATGTAAAAAATATTTATACTTCAGAGATACCTTATTTTGACTAGAGACAAATCCAGTTTCAAAAAGTTTTGCAGATCGAAATTTTTGGACAAGTATATCTATACAAAAATTTGTTTACAGAAAATAATAAATAAATATCATTGTAAAAACACTCACTTCTTCATTTTGTTCAGAATCTAAAATGATCATAGAATAATTTGTTATTAAATAACACAATTGGATAATAACTGGAAATGTTAGAAAACAATAGTGGATTTTATTCAACTGTATTATTGAAAAATAAATGTGAAATCTATAAACAACTCATAATCTAAATATTCCCATAAGAACACTAAAATGACAATTAAAGGTTTGTTGATGAGTTTTTAATTTATAAAAATAGATTTATAATTCTTAAAGCATTTTTATTTATTACCTAACACACACACAAACACACACACACACACACACACTTATCGAGTATCCAATATTATTAAATAAAATCTGTTAAATATAAACTAATCGACAATTATAATTTTTGTATATTTATTTAAGCTCAGCGTAGAATTATTTTATTGAAGAAAATTTTATCGTTTCTTGAAAATACAATACAAGCACCAAGATTATCCCACCAAGAAGCAAAGAATAATCCAAGACATTAAATACATCCTTTTTTTTATTTAATATGTATTTTATTACATTTTTTTGATGGGCATCAACTATCAAGACGTATTAAACTTTTATGGTATTATAGTTATTCATAATAATATTATGAAAAAAAGCCCTCGCTTCCCTTTGGACCAACGTCTGTATTTAGTTTGTATCCATATGTTCTCCACGAGCAGAATAAAAATTAATACAAAACTGTTGAATCTAAAAACACAGTTTACATAAAGAAAGAGCTAATTCACCGCAGATGAGTTTAAAATTATTTAAAAATTAATGTGCATTTATTTAATAAAATATTTCTTTCATTTACATTTGCTATGAAATGTACAACGAATTCAAACGGATTGTTAAATATTTATTTCTTGATTATTAATGTTTTAAAGTCTCCTCTATTTTAAGCAATTATAAAGAATCAAACAGATAAACATATTTAGATTATTAAAAATTAAGGTAAATTGTTTGTATTAAACGTTTACACTACCAAAAAATTTGTCAAGGAGGTTTAACAATAAAAATTTTAATAAGTTAACAGGGATTATGATATGTAAAATAATATACTCCGTTATTAATTATAATAAACATAATATTTTTAATTAAAAATATTGGTAATAAATTGGTTAATTACGAAAAGCATAACTTAATATACAATACGTTTATTAATATAGTGGGTGAGTCACTATATTTATATAATATAACAAATACAATTTTAAGGAAGTTTATATTATACATTTTTTTTTTTTTTTTATCAGTTTGCTATACGACAATTAACACGGCTAATCATTTAACATTATTTTAAGTCATACTAATAATATTAAATGTTATAGAATAAAATTTTCATTCTGTTCAATCAATGGTAAGAGAGTTTTCAAAAGCTTCTATTATAGTCTTTGTTGAAATATCTAACGGATATGGTCCCCGTTGATCACCAACTATCGACAGTGATACTTCTTTTCAAAGTATCAATGATTTAATATGTCTATTATTTAAGCTGAATCCGTGATTAGTGGATTTTTTGAGAACTTGCATCAATCATATTTTCTATTTTCCATTTTGATTTGAGCAAAAGTTTCTAGATATCGACGCGTATTTATATAGTCGGTATACGAAGAATGCTATTTTGTATTATTATTATTTTTGAGTAAATACAATGTACGTGAAACGATTTACGAGCATACTTTTTTAAATCAACACATGGTTATAGGTCAGACGTGTATAAGGCGTAAGAAGATAAATTTTAACTGTTAAAATTACTGATATCGATATTTTATTGCAAATATTTCGTTTGCATATTATTTATATAGGTAAAGCAGATTTTTGACTAAATTTTTTGCTAGAGGTATATGAGTGGG
The DNA here is from genome assembly GCA_025469315.1 of Stegophylla sp. TES_Ste_2020. Classification (NCBI taxonomy): domain Eukaryota; kingdom Metazoa; phylum Arthropoda; class Insecta; order Hemiptera; family Aphididae; genus Stegophylla; species Stegophylla sp. TES_Ste_2020. Next base: position 9,569 of record JAIPRM010001607.1, read on the forward strand.
TTGACTTTTCGCTCAAATGACTTTTAATGTATTGATATTTAGTAATATTTTCAAAGATTTGTTTATTTTTATATTAATTTATCTCGAGGCATCGGTAAAATCACCGCAAAAGTATAATACTGCGACGTTAAAGACATAATATTTTGCTGAAGTCACAAAAAATAAATTCACAGTATTCATGCAGTTATAATGCGAACACCACAATATACTGTTTAAATTACCATATAAAACCCATAGGAATTGTGTCGGGACCTTCAATTTTAGATCGTTAATTCCGGTTTGTCACCACAGCCGAAGCCATTACAAATGATTTGTACAATATTTTTTATTGCCTTTTTATATTATTCTCTTCTAGAACGTTTTAGAACACGAACATAATATTTTTGGTATCGTTGTAATATTACAAGATATAATATTATGCGTATCAAAACTTAGTGTAATAAAATATATACTACAGTAAAACACAGAGTAACCTATATTTCGTAAAAATTCCAAATTCTCAGCACTACTGTATTCGTATTTACAGCAAAATATTGAAAATTAATTTTATTAAAACCTCGTTTACAACAAACTTTACACTGTTGTTCGATTTTTTAGTAGTTTTTCCATGCGCTTGAAAGAAACTTGACATACTTCATACCACTGGCATTCTTCGCTCGTCTAGTAGGACTTGGTGGATGTCTTAAATTTAAATTTAAATTTAATAAAATGATTATGAGAGGAGTTATGAGATTACCTACTTTTAACTGAGAACGGGGGAAACAAAAATGTATAAAAAAAAGTGTAGGAAAAAAAATTACCAATAAAAATCGTAATTAGGTTCCTATTAAAAATGTTTTTAGCAAAATATTTTTATATTATGGCATATATATATTGTTTGAATAAAATAAAAAGTTTTAAAGTCGTTTTTGTGAAATTCTGGGGTAGTTTTTCACAAATTTTGTAAGAAATATTGAGAATTTTGAATGAGGACCTATTAAAAGTACCATCTAGATCAAAATTATGATTTAAAAAGTTGTTGGTCGAAACTTGTGGACAAGTATTTCTATACCAAAACTTGTGCACATAAAAATGTAAAAAGTGTAAAAAAAAAAAAACGTCATTGTAAAAACACTAACTCCTTCATTCTACTCAAAATCTAAAACTTAAGAGATTAGAGAATCATGTTGACCCGTTTAAAGTAACCAACTAGAATAAGAAATTTCTGATCTATTGTGTAGCTAATTTTTAGACAGTTTCAAACTAAACGAAAAATAGATTCGATACTTAGAAAATACGATTTATCCCCCTCATTCAACCCCTCATAATTATGCCCCCCGTTCACTCCGTCATCGGTATTGTGAGTTCGACAATTCGTTTACAGGTTTCGTTTTCGCCGCATTTTGTGCGCATTAAAATCTCGTTTTGTTTGCTCAACGCGTCTGCTGTAGCCCACGCGATTGTTTGCCAAGACTGTGTTTGAACGCGTCTCCACAGGTGTGTAAATCGCGTGCGGGCGTTCAGTACAAGCCATCGACTACACGAAATCATTCGAATTCCTCCGTTTTCTACAATTAAAACCGACTAGTCTCGTCACCAACCCTCAGATCTACCACTGAGATCTACCCCTCAGATCTACCGCTGAGATCTCATTCGTCGTCCGATGGCCTACACTGCTGCGGTGGCTTGGACGGCCGCGGTACTGTTCTGTTCGTGCCTGTGGCTGTCCGCGGTGGTGCCGGGCGTGAGCGGCAGGACGCTGTCGGGTCCGGTCACCAACTACTATTCGACGCTGAAGGTGGTGACGGACGTCGTGGCGCAGGACGTGTTCTGGGCGCGGGCGTTCGACGAGCCGGTGTGGTACCAGCCGGACCGCGAGTACTTCGGGAGCATCGTGGACGAGGAGCTGCTGGTGGGCGCGCGCGTCTCCGACAAGCTGGACGGACTGCACGCCGAAGGATCTGAGCCGGACGCGGCGGCGCAACAGAACGAGCACGGCGAGGACGCGATCCGACCGATGCGGTTCGTGCGGAACGTGATGCACCGGCGGTATCGCATCGGCTCGGTGCTGGAGATGGCCCTGGAGGTGTTGCAAAAGTCGCTGACGTGCGTGTCGTACAAGCACGTGGTGCACCTGGTCAAACTGATCCGCGTGGAGATCGGCCGGTCGGGGTCCGAGCATAAGGCCATCAGCTGGTCGGACAAGGCGATCGGGGCGGTGGCGAAGATCGTGATGAAAATGGCCGGGTTGCATTACACGGACGGCCTGTTGCTGGAGGCCGCGGCGTTCCTGGACTCGTACCGCGGTAACGGCGCGACGGGCGCGCGCCGCGACAAGTTCGACCTGACCCCGGCGCTGGACAGGCTGTCGCGCGAGATGCTCGAGTACATAGGGCGGCACTGCGTGCGCGCGCCCAAGGACGAGCGCGAAGTGGCCAAGGAGCTTCGGGTGCTGGTCACCGATAAGCTGTACAGCCCGGTCGGGTCCAAGCAGATCCACGCGAACGTGTACAAGAGCATGGTGAAGAGCAGCATGGAAACGCTGGACCAGCTGTACGACGCGCTACCCGGCACGGTGGGCATGTCGTCGGACCTGTGGAACGAGCTGTTGCACTTCAAGCGCAAGGCGGACGACGAGAATCATCTCTTGGAATTCATACGGCTCAGCCCTTGACGCGGTTCTAGATTTTTGTTTTTGTATTTTTTGTTTTTTTTTTCAATATCTATTCTCCGAATCATATTTAGTATACATAGATTTAATTCATAATATACACAATATTATTAATGTGACTTTAACTTAGTGCTTTATTTATTATAATAATTTGTTGTTACACGTTTTAATAGTAATAATAGTGATAATACTATGAATGGACATTGATAATTATTCGATTTTAGATTTAAACGTACCTGTTAAGTCCGTTGTACAAGGTAATATAATAATAATTTTGTCATGTCATAAACAATTGTTGTCGAATATCATTGTACCTTTGGTCCACCTACTCATTACAGGTGAGTTGTAATACACGTAGAAATGGTTTATAATGACACCGGTTTTAATGAAAAACCGAGTTTTATAAATTTAATTCGAAAGTTCCGGCAAAAATCCTTTATTATACTTACTGATTTGTATCGGTGATTATGACATCTATATAACGATTGTACGGGATGATACGACTATTTTATTATAAAATTATTTATTTATTTATATAATGTAATGTATAAATGCAATAAAATCCATTTGCATAAGTATACAAATACAGCCCCAATACGAGAAACTTAAAGGGTCCCTTTTCAATTCGGTTCGAATGTAAAAGAATAAAACTAAACGTACATATTATAATATTTAATTTATATATTTTATTCTCAAATATTCGACCTAGGATATTTAGACGTAATAACTTGGCACGTGTCCGTTTGAACGTATGGACATTGGGCATAATATGTACGTAAAAACAATAATAAATGTTTTTATACTATTTTATATAGTAAAAAAGTGCAATTAATATAAGAGATTACATAAAATATCTATTTTTCAGCCAACTTGAAGCTGGCGAAAGTCCTCCAAATTTTTTTTAAAAAAACTGTATAATGTAGACATAAGAATTTCGTAAACAGTAAAACATTATCAATCAATACACGTTATATCATTTTTACGTGGCAATGCCCAAAATTTTTTAATCATTAATTTTATTTAAAAAATAAAAGTATAGACAAGAAAGCTGGACATATTCACAACACGGGTATTCTAATAGTCATTGACACAGTGCGTACACAGTCGATGTACGACGAATGCTCACTTATACATTATTATTTTAAAGTAAATACAATACCTTTACGGTTTATGAGCAAACTTTTTTCAAAACCAATACATATTGATATCTTATTACAAATATTTCATTAGTCACAAACTTTGCACCATCTATTGGAAACCCTGATAACCACCACTACACGGTAATAAAGACACGTCAGCGAACAATTATTAAAATACGTGTTAAAATTATTTGAAATGCTTTTTTTGATTTGTAATAAGTACATACGTATATTATACTTATATTTACTTTTTTATATTCAATATTTGAAAAATTTAATATAAATTAATCTAATATTAATATGATAACAAATTATTAGATATACAAATAGAAAAAATAATAATAATATAAAATGCGAATAAAAATTAAAAAATTCAAGTACATTTAATATTTACCTGTACGATTTAAAAAAAAAAAAAATTCTCGTAATTTCATCTTCATTATATTCCCTCCTCCCCCTTCAGTATCTTAATTCCTCCTTCCGGTTAGGAACCACAGGTCTAAACCATATTATATTATACTATGTTATGATTTAATTTAGTTAAATAGTTTTTAAACGAATTTGGGTGACAATTTAGTTTTACCGGAATATGATCTTTGGTAGAAATCATGTATGGTTATATAGCAAGGATGTTTATACATTGGTCTATTTTTTCTTTTGCATTTTTTTTTTTTTTTTTCATAACTGATTCTGTTTGCAATGTCCTCCAATCACTACAAGCAAATGGTAGTTATTTAATTTTGCCCATTTTAAACAAAATGCATCATTCAACTATATAAACACGTTAATAATACATTATTCATTGCTTATTTTTTTGATTGTAGGATAAGAAAATAGAATATTATCTACCCGACAAATAATCATTAATTAATGTTTCAAGATTTATAAAAAATTTTAGCACCTCCTAAATTTTAGGTCTAGAACATTTGTTTATTTTTCATTTTTGTTATACGAAAAATTAATAACATAATTATCTTGTGTTATACGAGATTACAATATTATATTATGCTATACAAGTTGTATAGTATAATATTAATAAAATAACACGAAATTCAGATACCGCATTATTCTTTTGCATATAACCTGTTGAAGATTTCAAAAAACACGCCTAACACAAAATGCTGAGTAGATAATATTTCTTTCAGGCAACATTTGTCCAAAATTCGGTGAGTACCTAATGGCGAAGTCAACAAAAATGTACTTTTTATTGTAAAAGTCAGACTTGTTCTTCGCTTAACTGGAAATTTTGGAAAAACGCAAACAATTTTATTTCGATTGAATTCGTAATACAAAACTATCCAGAACACACAAAAAGTCCAAAAAAGTCCACTCAGTCATGGACATATCGTTTTGGCTTAGACTAAAGTCAAGATTTTTTCGTTAGCTCAAAACATAAATGCGTGCGCGAATACAAATATTTGCCCGACGGCAACGAGTAATAAGTTCAACAAAACTGTACAAACAGTTTTTTTTCTTTTTCACTTCGCCAGTTTCGAAAAGACGACTACCTGCCGATTTCCTTTCGCGACAAAAAGCGCCTTAAGTGTACTCCTCGCGTTGTATATTTATTATTTATTTATCGCAGTCCTGGATTGAAATTCAATTTGAGGGCACTCGCAATCCTGTTTACAGATCACCGACAGATCCTTAGCGACCTCAGTTTATAATCATGGATCCACTGGCGTCGCTGTGGCCGTTACTGTTGCTGCTGACGTGGACGAACGGCGCGCTCTGTTACCAGCGGCCGACAGACGGCGCGCACGGGCCACCGCCGGAGTACAAGGCCCGGTTGCAGGTCCTGAAGCTCGCGCTGGCCCTGAACGAGGAATGGTCGCCGGTGTGGAGCGAGAAGCTGCACACCGGGGCGGTGGCCGTGCTGCACCCGGACGAGGACTTTTGTACTAGGCTCATTCCGGAGCTCGAATGGCACGGAGCGCAGGCCGGGACCGGCGACAACAAGGACGCGGCGAAAGACGAGAAGGACGAGAACGAGGACGAGGACGACGACCAGGACGACGTGGTGCCCAACGGACCGCCGGTCGACACGTACTCCGTCATCCGGAAGATCGTCGACTACTGCGCGTTTTCCGGAATGTACGTCCAGTACGGCTTGCATCTGATCGGCGCCTCCATGCAGTGCCTGTTCAACCGACACGCTCGCCTCCACCTGTCTGCCATCTCGAACATGGTGGACACCCCGGACGAACCATTTCACGAGTACCTGCGCGGCCTAGTGCAAGACTACCAGGTACAGTTGGTGATTTTTCGTAAAATATTTTCCCTCCAAAATTAGGATTATATTTTGATTTTTATAATCGATTATTTTTGAGTTTAGTTTTTTCTTACGAACACATTTATATCACATGTCCGTCTTTTTTGTCAATACTTTCACACCTTTTCTTTACTTTAATTTACTTTACTTTACTATGCTTTACTTTTAATGTACAAATGTATTTGGAGTGTACATAAAAATATTGTAAAAGTATGAAAAATAAATATCTTGGCCACTCGCTCCCCTTTATACATTCAGCAAATAAATATTTTGAAAATATAATATATATTATATTATATTCTATATAATATTACGTGTAATACTTTTAATTGATTGAATTGATAGTATCTATGAATTTCAAACATTTTCTATGACAATGATTATTTTCAAGTTTATGTCTCTCTCATCAGGTGGTCGCGGACAAGCTGTCCGTGGTTGGCACGTCGCTTAAGAACGTTGTGCAGCTAGTGACATTTGTCGACGACGTGGACAAAAAGTTGGTCAAACTGGCTGGCCGCAAGCGATTGCTCGAAGAGTTTAAACTCGAAGTCAAGGAGGTCGTGGAGAAGCTGGACAAGCGCCTGGATATGGAGTTCGATCACGCATGCGCGGTCGCCGATGACGACTGGTACGACAAGGACAAGAAAGAGGTGGTCAGTCTGATGGAATTCAAGATCAAGAAGGACAAAAAGAAAAAGAAGAAGAAGGACAAGAAAGATAAGAAAGACAAGAAAGAAAAGAAAGACAAGGGTGATGTCGAGGATGGGGAAAAAGATGAGAAGAAAAAGAAAAAGAAAGAGAAGGACGTGGAGGAGAAGGAAGAGGCCACAGAAGGGAGTACGGGGGCAGAAGGAGAGAAGGACAAAGACGAGGAAAAGAAGAAGAAGAAAGATAAAAAGGATAAAGGTGAAGATGAGGAGGGAGACGAAAAAAAGGACAAGAAAGATAAAGATAAAAAGGAAAAGAAGGACAAAGAAAAGGGTAAGGAAAAAGTGATAGACAGAGCTAATGAACTACGAATGCTAATGCGAAGTGTGTTTGACAGACTTATCATCAGAGAAATGCCGTCGACAATGTGGAGAGAGATTTTCGAAAAGAACATCCTAGTGAAGCCTTCGGTTCACGTAAAACCCGCCACACCCGTCGTTACTCCAAAGAAAAAGGCAGTCGAAAAACTGGAATTCCAGCTGTAATCTTAATTTTAGTATCTATATTTAGGCTATTAACAAGTACATCTAATGACATATTTTTAAGTAAATTATTTATTTTATTTTAGGATAAATTTGTTTTTGCCACCTTAAAAAAAAAAGTTTGAATAGTTTCTGTTTCTATGTTTGTTTTTTTTTTTTTTTTTTAGAAAATTATTAATTTATATTAAAATTTGTATTATACCCTGAATCCATAAAGTTTAGATTAAGTGAGAATATTGAATGAGATAATTATAAAAATACAAACTTATTATTGAACTTTAAACAATGTATTATTTTATTGTAATACATTCTGTTAACCTGTAAATAATAGTGAGCAATATTATAAGACTCGGACAATCGGATAACAAATAATAGGTAAGTCGATTAAATAATATTAACACAAAATGCATTTTGCATGAAACAATTTAAACTTATACCTAACCTAATGCAATCTTTTTTTTTTATTATTTACAGCCTAACCTAGTACGATATAACAAATGCAATAACTTTTGTTCTACTAATAATTTTTAAATCTTTTATTATTTATTTAGAAAATTATTATTACAGCATTGAGCTACAACAAAAATGTACACACTAATATTTTTGGATCCCATATTTTCAAATTTGAAATTTTATGCTTCCTAAATATTAGAAATAGTCCTCTTGTAAAACTGATTTTTAGGAAAATATTGGTGCTTAAATCTAATACAAAATATTAAACAATTATTTAGGTAGGCTTTATTTATGTATATGCAATATACATGATAATTTACTTACTACTTATAATTTACTATACTTGATAATTTTTTATAAAATGGTTCTAATTAGCATATTAAAGTTCCGATTAGAATGGTATAACTGAATATTATTTATCGTTTCTCTAAAATATAATACACCCACAAAAAATATCCCCTAGTCTGGATTTTTTTTGATACTGATTTTAAAATTATAAGTTTCTTTTTATCAACCTTTTTACCATTTTTGATTTTATTCGAGAAAAAAAAATCTCTTATTGTGGATATTTGAAAACGGCCTTACTAAAATTTGGCACCCATTAAAAAATAACTGAAATGGTGCCCCTGAAAAATATAGTCGGAACTTCCGTGTATTTACTAGTAGGGGGAGAATGTGAGTTCTCACGCTCATTGTATCTGGTATAAAGCCGCTCACATCATTCAACAATATTAATTCAAACAAATCTCATTACAGAGTATCCTTTCTAACAAGAAAAGACTACCAATTAAATATCAAAAAACTAGTTCAATACTATTAAAGCATCTTAATTTCAAAACTTCCAACTCGAAAAAATATAGCTATGAATATTTCTATAAGTTTTTAAATTAGTTACCAAAAGTAAAATGATTTAGTTTTTCGAAAACCTAAACTCAGAAGTAAAAAATTAAAAACTGTGGTTTAACCGGTTATTCTAACCAGATTTCCATAATAATAAATGTATAGTTAAGAAAATAGTATATGCACCACCTCCCCCCCATTCGTTTATTAAATCCTGTGCACGGACCTATAGGAGACGGTATTGTCTCTATGTATTAGTTAAAAGCAAAATATTATAACTTATTGATTGATATTTAAAATTAGAGGTAAAAAAGTGACTGAATGTACAAGAACTTATGCATTTAAAAAGTGTAGAAGAATCAATATAATTTATAATCATGTTTGACATTTTTATTATACATCATTATCGGTTTATCGATCTCTGAATTAGTAAACAATATTTTTTTTTAATTAGTAAAAAAAAAAATAGCGTAAAGAGTAGTTTTAACATAAAATATTATACATTTATGGCTTCAAAAAATCATTATTTGGCGGTACATTTTAGATTCTAAACGAAGAATTTTTACATTAATATTTATTTTTATTTTTTCTTTGTTTTCTGTAAACACTCTTCTGTATAGAAATACTGTGAAATACTAGAAAATATACTACTCAACAGCCTATTTTATCAATTTCATAATTAGTTTGATTATAACATTATAAGACATTTAAATATAATTCAAATAGTTCAATAATTAATTTAAAAAATAGAATTAAAGATTGTACAGTAAATTATTGATTAAAATTATTAAAAAAAAATTTTCTTTAGGTAATTTAACTTTTTATTTTTTTTTATTATTTTACTTTATTTTTTTTTTCTGTGAACACTTTTCGTATGTATCTACTTTTTCAAAAGTCTCGATCATTGACTTTTTGAAACCTGATTTGCTCTAAGTTGATACTTTAAAGAGGTAATTTGTTGAATTTCACATTTCCCCATTTTTTTTTTTTTTTAAACTACCCAAAATTTGATAAAAAGAGTTGGAAACTATTATTTTTTATTCAAACTTTATAAAAATTTAAGCATAGATAGACAATAATATAAGAAACATTTTGATGCAAGAAAATGTTGAAAAAAATGTAGGACATTTGTTTTCCTTTATTTATTAGATAAAAAAAAAAAATAAATAAAGTAAAATATAGATAAAAAAAGTCGGACATACTTCGCGCCACGGATATTCTCTACTCATCGACTCAGATACTCTTGGTGGGTGTGTTAAAAATGACAACTTTTATTATTCGTTCTATTATTAACTTCTTTCGTTCAGAATCGTCTTATTGAAGAAGTGATGATTTATCGTTTCTTTAAAATTCTACACACCCACAAAGAATATCTAATTTAGAAGCGAAGAATATCCGTAGTGCGAAGTATTTCCGGCTTTTTTGTCTATATTTTTTTTTTTTCGTATGCATTATAAACAAAATCTATGCAAACGCTATAAGTTTCGAGTCCTACTACTAATGTCTTTTGGAACAGTGATATTGTATTGTGTTATTCGGGTAAAAATTTTCAAAATTATATAACTATTCGAATATTCTTAAGCATTTTTATTCTGCGTAGTATTTTTCGAAAATCGCGCGAGAATACGTGTTCAAAAATCGTTCGAAAACCACTTGTCGCAAACAATCGCGTTTGGCGACAAAGAAAACGACACGTTCCATTGGCACAGCTGTGCAAATAACTCGTAGATACTTGCGGAACAAAAAAACGCAAACTTTGACATATTCGTTTTGGCGGCAGCCGTTATTGAACCGCCGAGTTGAGCGATTCTTTTATATAGACGCGAAAGTGACGGGTTTCCAGCCCGAGACAGCGGACAGCCGAGACGAAGCCTGACACGATCTGCACCATGCATCACGCGCTGGTGCTGACGGCGGCCGCGGTGTTGCAGACGGTGCTGACCGCTTCGGCGTCGCCCGTGGTGTACCACGCCAACATGGACGAGTTGCGGTTGCTGGAGCACGTGCTCGCGCACGAACACGATTGGCGGCTGGTGCTCAAGGAACGCGTCAAGAACCTGGAGGCGCCGCCGTTTGCCGACCGGTTCCCGGGCGTGGTGCTGCCCGAGCCCACGGTGGCCGCCGACAGTGATGCCGCTTTTTCCGACCCGCGGGCCATCGCGGCCGCCGTGGTGCCGCGGCTGGCCAACATCGGCTCGTACGTCAAGTGGGCCGCGAGCGCCGTGCAGCGGGCGCTGACGTGTCACGCGACGCGGCACTTGGCGTTCCAGGCGCACTACGTGTCGCTGCTCATCGAACGGCACACGGAACCGGCCGACGTGGTGGCCCAGCTGGCCGCGTTCCGCAACGCCGTGGCCCGCGTCCTGGACAAGCTGGCCGCCGTGCCGTCCGACCTGGACGTAGCGCTGGACACGTACTGGCAGGTGATGCGGCTGTCGCAGGACGACGCGGTGCAGCACGTGCGGCCCAAGTCGTACCCGCGTCGCGCCCGACAGAGCCTGGACGGCATGCAAAAGCTGTTCGCCGCGTACGTGAACGACCATTGCGCGCGCCCGTACATGGCCGACCGGCAGCTGTTCGACGACGCTGGTGTCGAGGTGCCGGATCAGCTGCTGCTGGACGAGGTGTTCGGCGCCGTCGTGTCCGACGAAAGCCTGATCCGGCTGGGCCACGGACACGCCACGTTCCTGTCCCGATATTACCGCGACCTCGGCATCGAGACCATGCCCCGGCCACTGTGGACGCAACTGTTCTACCACGCGCGCCGCCTGCCGCCGTCCAACCCTCAGGATCGCACCAACCCGCAGATCACGCGACAGGCCCGACTCGACCTCGTGCCCGCCGGACCGGCCATCGCGGTCAACGTGATCTCGTCGTGAGCAGCCCGTTCTCCGGACCGCGTCTACGGACGTACGCGAGATATTATAGTATAGTATAGTTTATATTGTAGTACAGCTGTTATCATAATATAACGCATTGTTGTTATCAGGTTATTAACATTTTATCTTTTGTTCCGTTGTGCGCTCGTACGAGCATAGATTATTATTTTATCATAATTAATTAATTATTATAATTATTATTTATAGTTTTAAGGACTTGAAAATGTATTGTAATCGAAAAACGTCAACTTCTGTTTTGCTGCATAGTTATTGGTTTTAGTTTTTAACAGATTTTTCACACCGGTAAACTTTAAATAATATCATCGCTGTCATTATGGTTTTTAGAGATAAATAAATGCAATTTAAATATTCTTACTGCTGTATACTGTCATTTTTATTTATCGAATCGACGACCACTGCAGTCATAAGTTAAAATGGAATTATCTTGATAAAAAAAAAAAAAAAAAAAACCGTTAAAATTTATTTATGCTTTTATTACAATTGAAACTATAGTGTTTTAAAAATCATGTTACCAAATAAATTATTTAAATTGATTTATTTAGTATAATAATAACAAAATAGATAGCAAAAACTGGAAATAATCATTTGCTTTTTTTAAATCATTTATAAAAACAGAATAGCATGAAATGTGTGTATATATATATTTAAATCTTTGGAAAAAATTCCAAAAGTTGAAATGTTCAAAAATTCTCACGCTTAAAGAGCAAACAGTCGAAAACATGTTCTAAATCAACTATACTATAAATTTAGTGCTTTTAATGAGCTCGATTATGACAATCCAAAGACTACAACGACCAAAACAACTCGAATGGTATTCAACCCCTAAGCGATTTTTCGTCCCCGGAGACGGCCACGTCGTCTCGTCATCCGTAGCCGTCGTTTTGTATTTTGTTTTATAATTCGCACGGGTGACGACTATGACGTGTCATGTACGCCGCCATCGCCGCAACCGTGTCGAAATTTATGTTACAATAATTATAATAATACGCTGTAGGTACGTCGTAATGAAATTTTATTCTCGACTTGCTCCGGAATGACGCGGCTGCTGCTTGCGCGACGTGTACAAATCGACCGTTTATGGTGAACTTTTGTGCACGTGCAAAATTTATACAATCGACCGCCACCGAGGCTTTTGAGTAATGGCGTTTCGTGCAAAGGATTTTTCCAAAAATTCTCTCCGTCCACGACGCCCGTTGTTCATTCAGGACGACGCAAACTCCGGGACGCGCCGATGGGAACGCTCTGTGTGATTCGCGGCTGCTATTGTTGTCGCCACGACCCTAGGAGGATATCATCATAGATTATTATGTTTTATTATACCTATGCTCTTTGGGTGTTTTTCCCGTCGCGAGTAGCCTCGCCTATGATATATTATATGATTACTACTATTATATTGTATAATAATAGTCATACACCGTAGGGTGTGTAGGCCTAGACAAACGAGAAACGAGAATTTTTCCGGCGGCTTCGAGTGTGTAGGGATGATGTGACGGAGCGGGGGTGAATGCGAGGGGAGGGGAAACTTGCGAAATCCCGCGTGTGTGTGTGTAATACATAATGGTCCCGGTAGTTTTTGTCCCCGCGGTGCGCGTCTACATAATAATATTATACATATTGTAATAATAATAATATACGAGTGACGGCGACGGCGGCTTTTTTTTTTTTTTGTTATTGTATTAGAGGAGACGTTCAATGTGTACTAATAATAATAATACAACAATAATAATATTTTATGCTCGTCGTCGTCGTCGTGGCCGTCATGTCAAAGGGTTTATTGTTGTGCTTTCACAAAACGGTTTGAAACTGACGAAAAATCCGTCTAGTCATCCGCAACGGCGACAGAGCGTTGCGACACACACACACACGCTGGTTGGGGGGAGGGTGAACCCATTACAGTGATAGGAGGGAGGACACACGTGAGACGACACAGTAAAGACAGATCACCGCGTCCTCCCCGAACAGGTGGTGTGTGTATATGCAAAAAACCAAAATTCATCAACGCCGTACTACTCTGCGGGTTATTATTATATTATTATAATAACCCTTTTGTCGCGTCGTTATTCAGCGCAAAACGTCGTCTAAAAACGGACATACCGTTTACTACGATATTATGATAATTAATAACGCTATTTCACTATTGTCGAGCCATCAAAAGTTTGTTAAGAACCCGCCTTTGATAACAACAATAATAATAATTGTGCACCGTCGTCGTCGTGTCGGGTAGTTACTACCCTTAGAATACACAGTCGATATACCAATAAAAACGCGATTAGTAAGAGAAAAAAGAAAAAACGTTGAAATGTGATTTTTGCATACGGTGGCGGTCTATTCAAATCTCGTGCACGATGACGATGGCGATTATCGGCGATAATTAGTATTATAATTTAATCGTTTAATAAATTATATTAAACGAAACGCAGCCCCGTTTTTTTTTACCCTCGATTTCGGCGGTTTTTCGCTCTAAATTGACATTTGATTCTGGCGGCTGTTATATGCAGCCGTTTTTTAACAGTAGAGCGAATAGGGGATGTTATAGACAAAATAGATAGTCACTAACGTCACCACAACCAGATCGTTTAAACCGAAATTCCCTCTGTGCCCAGACCTAGGAATCGAACACACGGTTTCGGGTTCTGAAAACGGTTTTACAAAATTATCACTTTAAAAAAATTATCTTAAAATATATCTAAAAATATTATTAAAAAAATTATCTAAACGGGTTTTCGAAAATAACGTTCTTGATTACTGATGGAACCATATTTTATTTTACTTACGTTGATAATTATTTTGACTTAGGTTCTAGCTTTATTGTAAAATCTATATAAATACATACAGAGGGTGCACACGTTGCGTCACACAAAAACTTTTTTACTTGATTTAAGTTTAAAAAAAGCTTGGTTTCGGCGTAGAATTTGTCAATATGTGGTTTTAAAACTGTATGACTATTTGAAAGTAAAACTTAAAAGCAGTTGCTATGTGTGTCATACTTATATACATTAATTACTCTCTAAAAAAAAAAAAAATAAATAATAATAATAATAAAAAAATTATAGATCCAGATTAGAAAAAACGTGTTTTAAACACAAATTTTAAAATAAAAATTGTTTCTGAACTTGAAGATTATAAAATAAAATAAAATTAATACAGAAATCCAAAATAATTATACAACATTCTGAAAAAATTGAGATAAGGCTTAATATATGAATACAAAACACATAAAAAGATAAAAAGAATAAAAGAATATATGATTATACAAAGTTAGCTAACACATGAAAATAACTTTTAACTGACTATTAACTTTGAGTATTTGAATTGAGTACATAATAAAAAAATTACCGTAAAAATTTTTGGATTTTGAAAATAATTAAGTTAGTCGTCTTGTAGATTATTTGTTTGGATTGATCAAAATAGTAATTTGTATTATAATACTCAATAACTAGTAAATAAAAATAGTTGATATATCCACTTATTATTTGGTAATTTAGCATCCCCCCCCCGACCCAGACTTCGAGGGCAAGTGCCTGGTTCACCCCTCCTCATCATCAATATCGTAGTCGTCGATGTCGTCGTATTTATTAGCCGTGTCGCGTACGCACAAAGAACGGATTTGCCGGTCACATTGTCATGCAAATGACACGCGTGTACGAGCCAATGTTTAATTATTATTTTTATTATCATGTAACCGTATATTATTATTATTTTCTCGGTGTGCCGTTTTTAATATTATTTTCGTGTGTAGCTAATTTCATTCACGGACACGACTGCGCGTGCTTAGACCCCCCCCTCCTTACTCTGTGTGCTGTGGCAGGGGAAGTCTATCCGCGCGTCGACTCATGTCATCGCATCAATCATGCCGCGGGTGTCAAATTTTGAATTTTACCTCCTATATAGCCGCAACAGCGTGGTGAAGAAGGGTGATTTTTTTTATTGTACTGCGCACACATAGCGCGTACATAAGTACATAATATCCCAGCTAGCAAAAAAAAAAAAAAAAAAAAACCAAAATAAATAAACCCCTCACCGAAATACAATATCTGTGATTATTGACAAAAGAATTTGAGTGCAACATCATGCGGTTTTCACGAATAGGTTTTTTTTTAAACTAGTGTGTCGAACCCGTCATAAATACGTTGTAAAAACACTAGCTTCTTCACTTCGTTCAGAATCTAAAAAGTGTTAGAAAAATGTCTAAATTTTTTTTTCACATTTTCAAAATTTTCTCGCGCTAAAATGTATCTTGTATTATTGTCTATCTATGTATAAATTTTCATAAAATTCGGATCAAAAAATTATGGTTTTCGAGTCGTTTTTATCAAATTTTGGGTAGTTAAAAAAAAAAAAAAAAAATGAAGAATTGAGAAATTCAAAAAATGTTCTCTTTAAAGTACTAACCTAGAGGCATATTATCCAGTTTCAAAAAAATACTGATCGAAACTTTTTGAACAAGTAGATCTACACGAAAAAATGTATAAAGAAAAAAAGGAAGAAGAAAAAAAAAAATAAACATCATTGTAAAAACAATTGCTTCATCACTTCGTTCAGAATCTAAAATACGGCCCCAATGCAAAACCTAAAAGAACCCATTTCTTATACTTTTATAATTTTATGAAAATTTAAGTATAGGTAGACAATAATATGTGAAACATTTTAACACAAGGAAATTTTGAAAATGTGAAAAAAAATTGGACATTTTCCTAACACTTTTTTTTTTTCATTAATTATTTATTCCTTTTCTTTATTTATTAAATAAAAAAATTGTAAAGTAAAGTAAAGTATAGGCAAGAAATCTGGTTTACTTCGGACCACAAATATTCACTCTTCGGTTCAGATACTCTTAGTGGGTGTGTTGATAATGACGACAATTCTTGTTCTTTTTGTTATTAAATTCCTTCATTGGAAATCATCTTATTGAAGAAATGATTTACCATTTCTTCAAAATTCTACACACCTACCAAGATTATCTCTAACCCGAGGAGTGAAGAATATCCGTGGTGTGTAGTATTTGTAAAAAAAAAACAGTATTCTGAATGACACCCTAAATTTACAGCCTCAATGCAGCCATATTTCCTGCATTCCCTTTCACTGCAATCAAGTAAAACCACAAAAATCGATTGGAAAATTGCATAAAATGCACAAAAAGAAAGTTGTTAGACATGAGGTTCGTACGGGATTTAAACCAATGAAAACTACAAAAGACTAGACGTACGTAGCCAGAGACGTTTCGATAAAAACGAAATAATAAATAAAAAAAATAAAATAAAAATGGCAAAGTCATTAACGTCCCGACCCTGTTTATTAAGCATACGCGGTGGCGTGGGTTTTTTTACGTCTATTTTTTGTTCACCCCGTCGTCGTTCCGACCCCTCCGACATCCGAAGCAGATTTGCCAAACAGATAATTTTATTTGCAAAAAACCGTACTGTCTACGGCCGTCATGTGGAATACACGAGTTATACATTAAATTATACAGGACACGGGTTGAGAGGAAAAAAAAATCCTCACTTGCACCTCCCCACCGGCGCGGTTAATCACCACCTCCGGTGAGATTAACCGCTGCCGGACCGTATTTGGCCTAGTGAATGATACGCTGCGATGACCGTAGCAATTTTTTTCCCTCGTTTTTTTTAAAGCCCCTCCCCAGACGGGTTGAGGTCGTTCGTTCCCGATAACATCACGCGTCTAACGCCGCATTGCAGTGACTAAGCGATTATATTATTACTGTTCGGTAGTCGGTGATATAATATAACACACTAATCGTCGGTCGAGGCTTATTTTTTAACATTCTTTTTTTCTTTTTCAACCCCATACCGTTCGTCTACTTAGGCATTTTTCGCACGTCACTCTTCGCGGCGCGTCAAAAAAAAAAAAAAAAAAAACCAATACCTATAAAAAACAAATAAATCCTCTCCGAATCCCCAGATAGCGACATAGATCGAGTATATTGACATGTGTTTGGGGTCAAACGGAATCGCAAGGGAAAAAGACTGATCATGGACTTTTTCATGGTAAAGCGATGGAATTTTTATCTCACGCTCGTCAGTCGTTTTTTTTTTTTTTTTTGGCTTTTATGTATTTATCATTTAATGATTCTTCCCACCGTGACTTGACGCGTCTGTTGAGACGGATCAGTGCTTTCGGCACGCCCTCACGAGGGGTGTTTAATAAAAAAGTTTTAAAATCATTTTCGTTGAATTTTAGGTACTTGTAGTATTATATATATACATATAGGCAATTTTCGGCAGATTATTTTCCCATAACTGAATAAAATGTAAGTTTACAAAAAAATACTTATGAAAACGGTAATTTATGCTATTCTTTAAAAAAATATTTAAGTTAAAAAACACAGTTTTTTTATATTTTTGTTGTTTTTTGATAACACGTTGAAAAACTCTGGGTTGAGTATTCTTCGACCCTTAAATAGGATACTATTAGTGAGAGTTTCAATTTGAAAAATAAAAAACAATGAATAATATTTCGGAATGGATTGTTCTGAGCGGCGCTCCAGTTAAATATACGGAACCACAATTACGGTCAATTTTATTATTGATTATAATTTAAATCGATTAAAATCGATAATTATCAGTTGATAAATTATTAGATAAAATATTATAATCGAATATAATTGATATTATTTAAATTAAAATCGATTAGAATGATACATTAGTTATTATAATTGATTATTAACAGTTATGGTAACAATTGATTGTCTTAGTATTCTTGGTACATATTAAATTAAAATAAACCGTATAAATTAGAACAACTTGACAAACTTGTATTGTAATTATTATTATTAAAACAGAATACAATAGAACTTTCTAATTTAATTGTAAAATAATTATTTAATTAAATCGCATTATTTTATACCATATATTATAATATATGTGAAGTCATAAAACATAAAATTTAGAACTACTTGACAAACTATACTATATATAATTCGACGAGAGTTGATAATTTCGTCGATATAATATTTAAAACGATAAAATGGTTTTTTTCGTACGAAAACGTATGAGTAGTTTTTAACGTACATCGAAGAACAGCAATTCAAAACCATGTTGACACTATTCATAAACAGAATATTTTTTCAAGTGTTCGTGTGAAAATCACGTACACGTTGTTCACGCGCATTTGGCGGATTACGAATGCATATTACAATAAAATATGTGTAGTGAAATAAAAAAAAAAAAACGATAGAATATACTGTAGTTACTATTATACTGTAATTACGATATTTTGAAAATTCTAGGAAATATATAGCGGGAGATGGTGAGAATATCCTAGAATATTTATACCTCTCCTAGAGGGTACGATTTTCATTGGTTAATTTTAGCAGAGGTAAACTTTTTCCTAGGATATTCTTACCTGTGACTGTGAGGGAGGGGTGTAAATATCCCAGGATATCTTTATCGAGGTTAAAGGCAGTAGCGTCATTTGGAGTAAAATCATGGGGTAGCAAGCCTCTTAAATATTTTAAAGTCAGTTGTGGTTTAATAGAACGAGGAAACAATTATTGGTGGATTAAATTTACTATTTCATATAATATTATTTAAATTCAAAATTATTCTTAAACTCTTAGTGAAGAATCATGCGTTGTCCATTCCCTATGATATCAATATTTTTTATAACTTCGTCTTTGTTAACTTCTTGATTTCTATATGTTTACAGAATATTGCTAAATTATTGAAGGGGGTTTATCTAAGCGTTAAAACTTTCATGCATTTTAAACCGAATGTGGATAAAGTACGTGGGATAAAAATAGACACACTTACAATGGGCCAATTTTAATTTTGAAAAATAATTTGAATTCATTAGCCTATTTCCTGTGTTTTGTTAGATTTACCTTTTTTTATTTTATTCACTTAATAACCTTTTCAAAATACCTTTAAAATTTTGAAAAATTGAGAAAATATATTGCGTGTTATAGTAAATTATCTAACCAACATATCAAAAATTTATTTCAGACAAATATCATTATATGTTAAAATTCAATAGCTATAGATGATAATATCATGAATATTATTATACGTTTCATATAATTTTTTTTTATGATCATTTTCTCAAAAAAAAAAAAAAAAAAAACAAGAAAATTATAATATTTTTTTACAAATTAAACGTGGGGTAGCATAGCTATTAATTTGAAACCTTAATCAAAATGGTGGGGTAGCAATTTCTACCTTTCGCTACCCTCTAATGACGCCTATGGTTAAAGGTGGTATGATTTTCCTGTTAAACCGGAAAAATTAGCTTATGGACATTTGTTTCCTAAATCGTTTTGATAAATATTGGATAAGAGTCTCAGTATTACAATATGTATTGGATAAAATAAATAACGAAGTCATATTATACCTAATTAACTCGTCGAAATTAGGGTGCGGGGGTATATTTTACCCCTAAAAAAACAACCGCTGTCGATTTGAGTTCCACGATGTCTCATTAGTCATTTATCCCGCGGGGCCTATCGGCGCGAAGTTAAAATGAAAAAAAAAAAAACAAGTAGGTACGGTGAAAAAACTAATTCCGAAATCTGTCCCACAGTCGAGAGTCGCCGTCGCGTGTCGCACAGATTATACCGGATGAAATTACAATAATGACTGCCCGGTTTCGCGTAGCAATAATAATAATCCGTCGGAGCAAAATAATAAATGTATAAACCATTAAGAACGGCCGAGTACGCTGTCAATTTTTCACTCGGATTCGTTTCCACAATGTCCGCTTTTCAGGCATTTCTTTTTTTGTACTCATTTCTTCGCCGGAAACCTCTCGAGAAAAATAAGATGAGGAGGAGAAAAAGGAAGAAAACATTTCTCTCCTCACTCCGCGTATAATATACATATATAAAAATGCAAAACGAAATCAATCTCCTTAATGACGGTGAAATGTTTATCACGCCGAACTCGAGCATATTATAATAATATAATACCTATACACGCCTTGCTGCAATATATATATATTATTATAATATACAACAACAGTCGGTGGCTTTTTTTCTCTTCGTCTCTGCACACAATAAACGTGTATAATATAGCAGCATTGGTTCGTCGTACGCGGGGGTGGTTTATTTATTTATTATTATTATTATTATTATTATTTTCTTTTCTTTTCTTCCCCACTGGTGTGTCTGCTGTACCTACAGCAGCAGCAGCAGCTATCGGCGTTTTCTTTTCCCGAACATAACAGACGTTAATGGAACGACACCGAATAATCCTTCAGACCTACCGTTAATTTAAACGGCAAGTACGAGAAGGGTGAGGTAAAACGACGACGAGGGGAAAAAAAATCGGTTTCGAAAAAATGCCCGACAACAACAACAAGAACACAAAGCGTAATCCCTTGTACGGATATAAAATATTCGTTCGGGAACAAGACGTATCGGTGTATTAATAAGTTCGAACGCGCTCGGAGCCACGCGGGGGGTTGGGAAAAAAAAATCACTGCGTCCCCGAGATGAAAAAAACTGTTTTTTTATTTTATTTTTAAATTAGAAACTTTCACTTTTTCCCGTCTTTCTCAAAAGAGTATTATATAGAGTGACACGTTCATTATACACGCGCCCGGGTCTTAGGACGTCAGTGTTGCTCGTCAAACGGGGAAATAAGTAAAAAGAATACGAGTTTTTGGCCCCGGAATGTTATAATAATAATAATAATATAATAATAAGCGAGGCGAAGAATTCGATTAAATTGTTTTCTTTCCGGTCGCGTCAAAGCTTAGCCCCGAGATTATGATTTACGGTACTCGCCTCAGTGCTTCCCTCTATATATATATATATATGTAGACAAATCGAAAGCCCGCCAACTCCAATACGACCCACCCCCACCCCCCACCTGCCTGACGGATTGATACGTGTATGTGTAGAGAAATATTACCGTCTTAACCGGCGACGGCCCAATTTAAATATTTTTCGCGTCGGAAACGTCGAGAAATGATTATCATTATAATATTATTACGTTGTTACTCTGGCGTTTTCTTTGAAGACGAAACGCGCGCGCGTTCCGGTGGAAAAAATTACGGAAACAACGATTACACGCGCCAGGATGAGGATTTAAGAAACCGAATTGCTCTGTTACACCCAGCGAGTATTGTAAAGAAATGATTAAAGGAGACGAGAGCACGCCGCGACTGGGTCTTAAAGGATAAATTTTAATTGAAAAATTATTATATTATTACGAGTATACTTGGTCCCCGCGACTTGTTGAACGCACCGACGGGCGTAACAATACATTGGGATGAGAAGAAAAAAGTTACATACATTGTACTCTTTGTTATAATTCAATAGTCTTATGGTTTTTGATCGATTATTACTAGAATACAATTTTAAAGTAAAAAAAAAAACTAAAAAAGGCACTTAAAATAAAGCAATAGAGGTCTACAAATCTTCTAAAAAAGCTTAAAATGGGGTATTAAATATATATATTTATATATTGCAAAAAAAGTATTTTATAATAATTAAATTATAAAAATCCATGCTGGTCCTTTTCTCCCACAGTTTATCTATAAATTAAATGTGTTTTATTTAAGATTTAATTTGTCAAAATTAATTAAATAATAACCACAAAATTTTCTTAGATTGAATTATTAATTTCAAATATGTTTGTTTAGAACAAAATTTGTAAAAAAATTAACTTAAAAGCAAAATAAAGTATCCAGAATACCTGAAAAATCATAAAAATACAAAAAAACCAAAATTTAAAAATGCTCTTCTGAATATGTATAAATTAAACATAGAACTTTTTTTGTTCTCATTAGGTTTTACCGTAATAATAATTATTGTGTATGTAATAATTGTAACTCGAGTTCTGACCTCAGTCTGACGGCACACGAATCCGTACTTAAAAAAATTAATAAATACGGCAGTCATCGACGAAACAGTGAAACTCGTGTTTCCTATATCATATTATTGATATTTTGTTAAGCAATTTGTCCATCAAAACATATTTAAACGTCCGTGATTGCACTCTATTATTATAGGGGTGTCTTGTTACACTCTGCGGCCCTTGTGGAAAACATTCTAACCCTTATATCATGATGTAACGCGTGCAATAATTAAAAAACAATATAATATTGGGTTGTTGCACAACTCAATAGACTGTAATAAAAAACGTATTTAGGTTTTTTTCACGAGTAGCTAATTATTAATATTTGCATATTTGTTTGCTCAACCGTGAAAACAATCTGGTTAGAGAAGAATTAAATCTAAATGTAAATCAATAATTTTATACTACAAATTATTGCATATTTATTTTTGATATTTTTATGAGAGTTTTTTTTTTTTTGGGGGGGGGGGGTGAGAGGGCTTAGCCTCTGAAATCACCTTAATTGCGCCTATGACTATACTCCTTATTAATTTACGATCTTGATTATTCATATAGGTTTTGTAACTAAATTTTGGACTTCACCCCCCCTCCCCCCAGAAAAATTTGAAAATACGCCACTGTATACAATGGTTGGTAGGAGGTATGAAGATATTTTCCCCGGCGTTTGCACGCAACACGCACATTTACTACTAGCAATATTATACGAACACACGCGCCTACGGTGGAATAATTAATTTTATTTATACGTGTGCGTAATATTATTTTATTAAGCACGCGCCGTGTAGAGAAACCGTTGCGAAATCGACGCGTCGGCCGAACTGCCGATGCGCGGGGTTTGGTACGCGTATACACACACACGTGACAACACCGCTGTAACGACGCTGTTATAAGCGACGTGCGTGAACAATGCACATAATAATAATAATAATAATATAGTATGACGTATAATATCGGATGAATATATTACACATTATTATTATTATTATTATTATTGTGATATGTAGCGGCGATAAAGCGGCATGAAGTGACGAAACTACGACACGATGCGCGGCGATGACGGGTGGTAAAACATGCACTGCGGCGGATGCGTTTTTCGTGTTCGTAAACGAAATGATTAACGGCCACGACGATATAATTTTCATTTTTCTTACAATATTTTTGAGAACCATTTAGCATGGACACCACGCGGAGGCGATTCTCATTATCCTTCAAAAATTATTTTCATTTTTATTATATTATTATTCACAGCATGAAATTCTTTATAATACGTGGACAAAAATGTTAAAGTGTAAAATTTTTAGTGCAAAAATTATAAAGTAATAATGTAAGGTTATTAATATAAATCAATTTTTTTTTTAAGTAAAAAACCATGTGTTTGACATGTATTCACTCGCTGACATTTCTTTATTTTAAATTCTGATAACGAAGTGAAGAAGCTAGTGTTTTTACAATGATGTTTATTTATTTTTCTGTGTACAACTCTTCGTATAGAAATACTTGTCCAAAAGTTTCGATCAATAACTTTTTGAAATCGAATTTGCCTCTAGATTCTAATAACTTCCCTCGTTCAGAATCGTTTTATTGAAGAAATGATTTATCGTTTCTTTAAAATTAAATACACCCGTCAAGAGAATCCCACCCATCGTGCGAAGTATGTCCGGCTTTTTATATTTTGCAAGTGTTCTTTCGTTCTTATCATATTTTACTGGTAAAAATTATCGGGCCGAGTTTACAATCTACCCTATTTTATTACCTAAAATTTCCGAGCTAAGTTTTCAACAAAAAAGGTAACCCCGTTTACATTCGCCGTCGACAAGACGATATTATTGTTATTGTTCTGCACACATACCTGCATAATAACATCTTGTACCGTTTTCATATAATCTAACCCGATCTGGGCATAGAATCAATTTTATTATAATTGACGGTTAGTGTTGTTGTTATTATAATATTATTACGCTATGTCGTGGTGTTGTGACGGTTGTAAAATTATTATCGTCGTTCACGGAGAACAATAATATTGCTGCTACCTAATATTATATAGCGCTGCCGTTAAACAATGGCGATATTATATTATTATACGAGTGAATTGCAATATTATTTGCGTGTAACTCATCCGCGGCAGCCAATCGGACGTCCGTATAAGTGTACACGGTTGCTTGGTGGTTGCTCGGAGAGTTTGAACTTCGCAGAAATCAAAAATGAGAGAATATTATGTTTTTCGATGTCGACCTTGAGGAGCGAGTACGAAATGAAATTTTATATTTTGGTCCTCGTCGACGCGTTATTTTAACATACGCGCGCACCGGTACCACATTAGTGTACAATAATGCGATTTACGGACATAAATAATGTATTTCGTACAAAGGGCAGTGCGAAACTGCGATTAATTTAAAACCCAGCCGCGTACGGCCGACACTAGGTGGTACGACGAACACGTCATGTATTTATGTCGGCTAGTTGGCCAAACGACGTCACGGAAATACACGCCCCTATAATAAGTTAGGTTTTCAGTTTTTTTTTTTAATACTTGTTTACATATTATTTTATACAATCTTTTTATTAATACATATATATTAATCAAACATATTTGTGTGTATTATACGTGTGTAATTTTAGCTAGTGTTTTTACAATGATGTTTGTTTCTTTTTTTTTTTCTGTGTACAACTATTCGTATAGAAATACTTGTCCAAAAGTTTCGATCAATAACATTTTGAAACCCGATTCGCCTCTAGATTGTACTTTAAGGAGGTCATTTTTTGAATTTCTCAATTCTTCAATGTTTTTTTTGGGGAAAAACTATCCAAAATTTGACAAAAACGACTCGAAAACCATCATTTTTTGATTAGAATTTTATGAAAATTTAAACATAGATAGAAAATCCTATAAAAAAGATTTTGGTGCAAGAAAATTTTGAAAATGTGAAAAAAAATTTTGGACATTTTTTTTTCTTTTGTTATTAACTTCCTTCGTTCAGAATCGTTTTACTGAAGAAATGATTTATTGTTACTTTATAATTTAATACGCCCGTCAAGAGAATACCACCCGTCTTGCGAAGTACACCCATCGTGCGAAGTATGTCCGGCTTTTTTATTATAGAATCATCTTCAGGAGGTATAGGTACATCAAAGTCTACAAATACAAAATTGAATGTTAATAATGATGTTAACATAATTGAATGTTAAGTAAGATTGAAAAATGTAACAAGGACTTTGGTTTTAGATGAAAATAGTAAAATTATGAATAATGGTGAATTTATATGGACAATTTAATTAATGTATTTAAAGGATCAAACAAAATAAAAATTATTTATTTAATATTGTACAATTGTTTGTTACAGAACCAACTTCAGATGTAGGAACTTCAAACTCAAAAAATTTGCAACTTAATGTCAATGATAACAATGTACTCATGTCTTCTCATGGTAATGCAAAATAAAATTAAAATAATATGTTTATTTTTATTCAGAATATTATTGCTTATATTTAATAAGTTAGTACTATAACCCGGGCATTCAGGAAGGGGTAATTATATGAGTAACCGAATATTATGTAGTGTTGTTGACATTTTCTACAGTCTGTGCTGTGCACATTAATATTGTTAACAATCGCCTCTTCCGTAAGCAAATGTTGATGTTTGTTTATATGTTTTATGAATTCCTATGTTTATTTTGTTTTATAATTATATAAAAAAAAAGCCGGACATACTTTGCACGACGGGTGGTATTCTGTTGACGGGCGTATTAAATTTTAAAGAAACGATAAATCATTTCTTCAGTAAAACAATTCTGAACAAAGGAAGTTAATAATATATTTTTTCACATTTTCAAAATTTTCTTGCGCCAAAATCTTTTTTATAGGATTTTCTATCTATGTTTAAATTTTCATAAAATTCGGATCAAAAAATGATGGTTTCCGAGTCAATTTTATCAAATTTTGGGTAGTTTTTTCCAAAAAAAAAATTGAATTAATTGAAAATTGAGAAATTCAAAAAATGACCTCTCTAAAGTACAATCCAGAGGCAAATCCCGTTTTAAAAAGTTATTGATCGAAACTTTTGGACAAGTATTTCTATACGAAAAAGTGTTTCCATAAAGAGAGAATAAAAACATCACTGTAAAATCTTTAGCCTCTTCGCTTCGCTTAGAATCTAAAAAATCACGTAAATAATATTAAAAATGTAAAAATATACATACATTTTTCTATTAAAATTTTGTCCTTCGATTTCATAACCTATCTCTATTCCTCTAAAAATATTGGCCTGCAATGCCAAAGAGTATCTTAAATTTGGCCCGCCGTAAAAAAAGATTTGGAGACCCCTGATCTAAGCAATGTACTGATTGATCTATAGAATCGATAAGAATTCTGAAAAGAATTTTAAATTTGTTGTTTAGTTTACCCGAGATTGACTTTTCAACATTTTTAATTTTATCCTCCTATATCTTAAAGAAAGCAATAATAAAATAAAATTATGGGGAAGTCAGTAGCAAATAAACTAAACAACTACTTCAAATCTTATTTCAGAATACCCTATCACTTTTCTAGATCAGTGGTACATTGGTATTTTAACAAATCTAAAATCCTATGTTTTGCAAGTAAAGATGAAAAATCTTTACTTCCAATTTCCCTTAAGATATAATTATTCATTAATAATTATTATATAACTTTGTTTTTTATTAGATTTTCAAAAATTTGTAT
>JAIPRM010001608.1:0-27545 GCA_025469315.1 Stegophylla sp. TES_Ste_2020
TTTTTTATATTTGTTTAAATAGTTGTATGACACTATAGATATTTTATGTAAGATATAAATATTTTTCAATCCTCAAACCTCATTAAACATTTAACTTTAAATTTAGTAAAAACAAATTTTATCATTAAATTTTAGATATGTTTCCTTACCCATAATTAATAGTTATTATGATATACTGGTATTCGCATACAAAATTACAGTTTTAATTTCAATTAATCCATAAAAATCATTTTTAGGTAGAACTCGCAGGGTGTGCAAATGCATACCCTGCACACCCCGTGGCCACGCCTATGTTTATAGTTAACCAAGACTGGGTTTCTTTGATCTCTTTTAAGCGCTCGACTTAAAAATACCAACATTTCGAAATTATATCCAGTTTAAAAGTGAAAAATTAAGTTTCTATTGGTACACTTTTATTAAAAATTGTGTGCTTTAAAAAGCCAAGATTTTCATATGATGAAATAAAATTATCTATTTTTTGATCATGTTTTATATTTTTAGAAATATAATTATCCTAATCTACAACAAATTATTATGTTTGTAATCACAACTACAATTATTATTGTGTTAAATTTTAGATTCTGAACAAAATGAAGAAGCTAGTGATTTTACAATGAGGTTTATTTTTTTTTTTCTGTATACGCTTTTTCGTATAGATCTACTTGTTCAAAAGTTTCGATCAGTAAATTTTTGAAACCGGATTTTCTCTAGTTGGTGCTTTTGAGAGAGGTCATTTTTTAAATTTCCTAATTCTTCAATTTTTTTTTTTTTTTAACTACCCAAAATTTGACAAAAAAGACTCGGAAACCATCATTTTTTGATCCAAATTTTATGAAAATTTAAACATACATAGACAAGACTATAAGACAAATTTTGAAAATGTGAAAAAAAAATTTTAGACATTTTTCTAACATTTTTTTCTCGTTAATTTTTTTTTCCTTTATTTATAAGAAAAAATAAATAAAGTAAAGTAAAGCAAGAAAGCCGGACATATTCGTATTTTGCACCACGGATATTCTTCGTTCTTATGGTCAGATACTCTTCGTAAGTGTGACCAAATAATGAGGATTATTGATCTTTATATTATTAACTACTATCGTTCAGAATCGTCTTATTGAAGAATTGATTTATCGTTTCTTTAAAATTCCCCAAACCCACCAAGAGTATCTGACCCGAAGAGCGAAGAATATCCGTGGTGAGAAGTATGACTGGCTTTTTATATTTTTGTAGATCATAGGTAAAGTAGAAAATGCTGTACTTAACTTAAAATTGATAAAATTCTTAAAAGATGTTTTTATGACCGTTTTTAGTAGTTGGTGAAATTTTTAAGTTCCTAGTTGCATTATTTTAGAAGTTATGTAAAAAAACTATTTTCAATTTTACGGAAATTAAAAAAATAGCATATTTTGCCGTTTTTTGTCAAAACGTTAAGACGTAAATTTAAAAAGTTACGTCTTAAAATAGTACTATTTGAATTCAACTTTGGATCTGTGTGTTACTGATCGAAACTTTTGAATAACTATTTCTGTACGAAAAAGTGTTTACAAAGGAAGAAAAAAATAAACATCATTGTAAAAACATAAGCGTCTTTGCTCTGCTCAAAATCTAAAAATATTAAAACATTGAAATGAAAAATAAACAACTTTGTAAAATCATAAAATTCTTCGCTCTATAGATGCAATTAGAGGGGGGTTTGAGGGGACAAAGCCCCCTCAAAACTACTCATAGACCCCCCAGAATTTTTGAGAATTACATAAGGTTAATGCTTTTTTGAGGGGCTAAATTAATCAGATAAACATATTTTTTTTATAAAAAAAATGTTTTCCAAGTTGTGCTAATGCTTCGCTCCACTCAGAACTTAAAATTATAATACTAATATGATTCAAATTCAATTTACAAGGCATATTTCACCTTATTGCTTCTCTTTATTTTAAATTATTTTCAGTCTAATCAGTTATTTGACGGACACAAAACATTATAGACGCCATTATATTTTACATAGGACTATTTTAATCATTATACAGTTGTATTATAAATACGCATCACAGTATTTTACTTTAAAAACGAAGTTATTCTCGTTAGTGGATCAAATTGTATGCATTTGTCGTTTGTTGCCGGAAACGTTTGTGACTTCCAGTTATATAAACCAATTATTTAGATTAACAGTATGTAAAGTTTCCACGCGTCTGTGGCCTTGGACTATAGCTGACGGTACTTATTAAGAAAAGAATGGAGTCAATTATTATGATGTGCTCGTGACATAAAAGTCATTATCATCACTATGAATCATGATCCTATCTTGAACTAGTTGAACCCAACGTACTTGACGTGTTTGTTATTAACAAACACTGCAACACTTGCAGCTCACTACTATTCGACTACCAATAACCGACCGAGACAGTCAAGTGTTCAAGTGTCAACAGTAGTAGGTTATAGGTTATGTGTATAATATAATCAATTCGGATTCTGAGTGAAGTGAAGAATGTATTAATTTTACAATAGTTTGTTGTATATACATACTGGCCTATATGAATACGTTTTCTGAGAGTAAAAGTTGTCTAAACTAAATGTTCAGCTCCTCTGTAGATTAGAATTTCGTTTCAGTGTATGTTCCATCCAACGTGTACTCGCGTTCCACCTGCAATTAATTTGTTCACCTCCTTCATAACTAATACAATGTGACTTGCTTAAACTATTTGAAGATTTACATATAAACCGGGATATTATAATGATATTTAAAAAAGAACTTATTTCCTTGGAGTGTTCTCCGCTTCTCAAGTAGGATACTCTTGGTGAGTGTATTGCATTTTAAAGAAAAAATAAATCATGTCTTCAATAAAACGATTTTGAGCGAAGCTTTAATTAATATACAATAATAATAATAATTGTCGATTAGGTTATATTTAATAATGTTGGGTACTCGATAATTAATTATTGTGCGCGCGTGCGTTATAATGCGATAATAACAGTCCAATACTATGAATTAATAACAAAGTAGGTAATGCGTGTCCATTTATATTTATAGTAAATTATTTATAGCGTTTAATATTTATATTAATTTCTCCTTACTTTTTCCGATTTTTTTTCTATCAAAACCTTGTAAAATTTTTAATTATTCGTCCGAAAAAATTTTCTTTTCTTCCACAAAATATTCGCAATGTTACTCTCCACCAGCCATCTATGTACCAAGTTCCATAAAGATCGGCTAAACCAATTATTTTTATACGTGTTTAGGTGTATAATTTTATGTAAAATTAATGAATTCTGCCATAATTCCAACTTTAAACAGTTGTAAAACAAAAACTTGACTAACGATTTTTGAGATTTTTTCAGTACTATTGGTAATACATATGAATATGTTTGTATTAAATTTTCAGGTCTTAATAATATATATATATATAAATCAACATACTGATCAGTACGTTTAACAAAATATGATTGTCGCAAAGAATTTTGTTTGCAATGTTCGCATTGAACATAAAAAAGATAATTTTTCTCTATTTTCAATAGTTTTCCCAAAAACTACCGAAAATTTGAGCAAAGGACGTAAAATATACAGTAAACTTTATTTCTATGAAACCAATTATAGGTATTTATTCATCTGATCATAAATCCAAAAACTATAACTAAATCACCAAACTTTATCAGATTATTTGATAATATTATTATTATATAATTATATTATTTGCGGTTCCAATTATAAAGTTACTCTTAAAAATTATAAATTCATAATATGATTCTAAGATTTTATACAAATTCACATCAAATAAATCAATTCCGAGAATCAGTGATGTTAAAATTTACGAGCTATTTAACAATGTCGCCTAAAGGCTCAAATCACGCAAAATCAATCCCGTTATAAACACCACAAACTATATTATAATCGTTCCAATCCACTGTTATATGACATTATTGATATACAGTTAAAATACAGCTTGTTGATTGTAAGTAATATTATAAATTTATCACGCACAAAAGAAAGATACAATAATCGTAAAAGCGAATTACTTCCAAGTAAAACCAATTAAGATTGTATGAGATTGTGTGGGAGGATGTTTACAAAAAACGAATGGACGTGTTATTTTACGTGTCAAAGTAGTAGAAAAAAACACAATAGCGATATTCGAATCCAGAGAAGTCTTCACACGGAATTAATTATTCTGGTTTTAAGTTTCGGGTGTTTTAAACATTTGAGAGTTTGAACACCGCAAAATAAACATTTATATTCACGTTTGTAACCATTATCATTAAAGTTAACACAGATGAATACAAGCGTTTAGGGCAATCTTGTTGTCTATAGATACATCAGATGTTGCGATGGTTCCAAGAATGGTAAATGCTCACTCCAAAAAAATTATACTGCCCTACCATGATTGCCACGCTTTTGTATTTTGTGATTTCGCTGACATTTCAAGGATTCCCAAATAATGTCAAGTAAAATAAAAGAAAAAAAATGTCATTAATTCTAATTTAAAATATTTTTTTCGGAAAAATGACGAAATAGCATTTGATGCAAAAAATACTCACAACTTAACGTATAGCATCGATTTTAAAATAAAAATATTTATTTTGTTTTCTGGTTAATAAGAGTATTCATTAAAAATATCATACGGGTTATAAAAGTTTAGGGTATCGAAATTTTTAAGAGTTTTTAAGTGTGTTGTGGGTTCAGGTTAATTTGGGTGCAAAGCCTTGAGGAGTACAAATAACAAAATAATGAGAAAATATATCTTAAGGTGTGTATAATATTATACTGTGGACTGTAGTGTGACCGTATCGCTCAGTTGGTTTAAGCTTTAAACACTTCTTCGTTATAACTCATAAGATTGAATAGAAACAACTAATTATTTTTGTTTCGATTTAAATTCACGAGTAAAAATAATTAATATGCATATTTACACCGGTAGTTGGTAGTTGGATATTGTGCTTACTACACAGCTGGTAAATAAAAGAGTCTGCGAAGATGAGTGATGACTGATGTTTAATCGACCTAGATACGCGATACTGTACAGCTATTTTTTTTGTACCCACGTAAAAGGGAGCGGTGAAGTCACACATAATAACTGACGACTAATATGTTTGGGGAGTTTACAATTCCTAATTTGATATGTCAAAATATCAGTTATTTTTCTATCCACCAGATTGTACTCGGAGTACTCATTTAACCTTTCAACAAAATTAACGCAAATTTAAATGAGTAGTAGAAATTCTTAAACTGGATATATATTTTGGGTCATTAAAACACAAACAAGTACCACCGGGGGACAAAAATCTTTTCTGTATTATAGCCTGTATGCCGTAAATGTTGATTTGACCTACAATCTGTAATAAAAATGTAAGTTGCTCGAGAAGCGTCAAAATACAAAATATTTTATAACTCAAGTTCATTGATAATCGATGCGCATTTTTGCATTACAATATTGAAATAATTATACAAAAACGTGCATGTCACACGTGAATAAATTTCCTATACACATAACCGGTAAATCGTATTCCTTATGCAATTATTTTTACAAATATATATTTTTATTTTAAAAAAAAAAATAATAAATTTCAATATTATTATCACTTTGTTATTTCATCTCTTGATTTAGATTAAGTATAAAAAAAAATTATATATAAACACTATTTAATGCGTTATAAATGAGTAATAAAACGATAAAAATTGAACAATAAAATAAATTAAGTATTATTTGGCTATAATAACGTATATAATTAAGCACAAAACACCATTTTTACAACACGATTGAGCATAATTGACGGCGTATCAAACGAAAAAATTTCAACTGAAAAATACAAATGTATAAAGAAAAAAAAATATGTATAAGGCTCCATCATTTTTTCGATGTATTCATACATGGGAGTGGTTCCCAAACTGTGCAGCACGCCTCCTTTAGGAGACTCAACTTACGAGCATTTGATTGGAAGCACGATTTAAATATTATTAAAATATCTGATTACTTAATAAAAGACATTTCTTGAAATTTATTCTAGAAGAAATCAAACGCCATATTTCATAACTGTACAGAAGAGGTACAATAATTAATCGGAATTTCATCTGATTCTTTACTATAAGAATTAAATTTGCTTCATTGTAACTTTAAGGATTTTGATTTGAAATAAGATTGTACTGGAGTTAGCAACAAAGCTTAATAGCGTATATATTTACAGCATATAAAATATATACTAAATATAAAATTATAACTGTAATACAAATAATCTAATATACCTAGATTAGTTAAGATTGTTTCTTTGATTATACACACTTAAAAATGTAAGAATAAAAATAACAAAAAATAATGAATAACTGTTGATAATTGTTAAGTTTTATATGTTGGAGGCGTGAGAAAAATGACCATTGTTTACCATAGGAGGTTTGAATAAAAATAATTTGAGAACCCCTGATATATTGTAAAGGAGTGATATGTACTTTCTATTATGTATTATTCAAAGGAAGATTTAGAGAAAAAGCCAAACAGTCACAAACACCCCAATTCAATTCCTCTAGACTGATAAGTTTATAATTCTGTAATTTAGTTTTAAACTAAAAGTTTTATATTCAATGCTGCCAATCCTGGCATATAGTAAAATAGATATTTTTATACAGTAAGATTTTTATTATTATTATTTTAGATTCTGAACGGAGTGAAGAAGCTATTAATTTTACAATGATGTTTATTTTTTTTATTTTTTTTCTCTAAACACTTTTTTGTATAGATATACTTGTCCAAAAGTTTCGATCACTAACTTTTTGAAACCGGATTTGCCTCTAATTGATACTTTAAAGAGGTTATAAATGGAAATTTAGAATTATTAATTTTCACAAGTAATGAAATGCACTATGATTATTTTGTTATTCCTTATTCCAAAAGCAATATTGCTTTAATCATGAAAATATCAACAATACCTTGTCATAGACGAATTTTGGATAGAATGTAAAGATGTTACAATTATTAAACATGCCTTCTCAATTTAATACTGACAATAATTATTTTATTTTAACTGAAGCTCCGGTCAAAATCGTTTTATTGAAAAAATGATTTATCGTTTCTTTAAAATTCAATACACACCCACCCACAGTATACCACCCGTGGTGCAAAGAATACTCATGATGCGAAGTATGTCCAATTTTTTATTGTTATGGAATCGGCATTGAGCAAATTTTATTAAAATGTACAGTTAGGTACATGACTTAAGCCCAATCAATGGAATAACATACAAGTATAAATTATTGAAAATGGGCATTTCTTTCGAGATATTACGTATTGAAGATAAACGCTCATTATTTTAAACACGAAAACACACGCGCTTTATACTAATCGCTTGGAGGCGATCGGGAAACTACATCATGCATACGACATACGACTCAATACGGTTAAATAAACTATTAATTTCATATTACACCGATTTACACGTGCAGAGGTAACTGTCTATGCAAAGTGCCCAAACCGATCACCCTTCCACAACACTGTCAGCGTACTTACTAATAAACTTATCCGATCATAAGAACAAACCGGATCTAAGGCTGACCCGATACAGTCAATATACGTATGCAAAATAACACGTGAAATTTTTTCTCAGGACACATAAATTACCAATTGACAAATAATACTCCTAACCACGTGATTATGATTTACGACATTTAAAATCAACCACTGTAAAAAATATGTCTCCTTTTGTCATTGGAAATCGACAGTCCTTTATAATTATAAAACGATAGTAAAATCTGCCAGAAAGAAACAATTGTTTTACCAATTATATAATGTTACCAAATTTTTTTTTTTTTTTAATTTCAGTAGGCAATAGGTTCATGAGAATCAACTTCTCCCCCCCCCTTTAAATTTTCTAGCATCCTGTTTTAGAAAATTTTTCTCCCGCATATTTCCTTCTATTTCTATTAATAAGTTAAGCACAAAGTTGTTGATAATTTTAATATAATACAATTTTTAGATTCTGTGTAGAGCGAAGAAGCTTATTATTTTACGATGATGTAGTAGTACTTATCCAAAAGTTTCGACCAGTAACTTCATGAATCGGAATTCGGTAATTTTTCGAAATTCGCATTTTTTCAATGGATTGACACAGTATTGAATATGTTTCCACATTATTTTATTATATTTTAATTTTTCATTTGGTAGCTTTAGAAAACTTGATAGCAACCAATTAATTTGTTAAATATGGTAACCATGGTAACACAACAATCATCAATAAATGTATATTTTTTAATTATATTAATTTTTTACATTAGAAACCATTGTAACAAAAGCTCCACTTAGAATCGTTTTATTGAAGATATTATGATTTATCATTTCTTTAAAACTTAACAAATCCACCAATTCTTACTCGAATAGCGAGAATGCCCATAATGCAAAGTATGTCTGATTTTTTTTTTAGTGGTTATCTTTTTTTACGTGAGAAAATTATCGATACAGATTCATATTATATAAAAATTATATTCTTATTAATATTGCTATTATTGTTCAAATATAAGTATCCTGCAATAAATGTTTGCAACAATGACGTATATGATCCCCTAAAAACCTCGTGTAAATGTTGCATTTTATGTTAAAAAAAAATAAAAACGTTATTGATGCATATAAATTCAATAACAGGTTTTTAAATGTATACAAATATTTAACTTTCATTTAAACCATTAAAATGCAGCGTTGTTTCACTTTAATTGTCGAAAGATCACCAGCAGTTAAGTTATTATCTTTACGGATCATATAAACCGGCTGACATACAACACATACACTTTACGAAGTGTTATAACAGTTCATAGTAATCATGAATAAAGTAACGTTGATAATGGCCTAAAAGTGTTAATGTGACCTTCAGCTGTTATCCATCAGTTTACATCTTCAAATCAACGGTGACCACTGACCACACGAATCTTGACTGCATTTTCTCAATTCACTACTATTTTATTGTCCTTAAGTGCTAATTTTATGCTCAACTTTTGTAATATTCAATATAGTGTACATACAAATTCAAAACAGTAATTATTTTCAATATCCCAGTACCTGTGTATAATATTTGACTGTTTTTCATATGATTGTATTCTGTTCTATCAGATTAACAGTAATTTATTCATGCAAATGATTAATGAATTGATTTTATTGTACAGTTGAAATTATAACGACTATTCATGCCCACATAATTATGTACTTATAAACTTATTAAATAAAAGCTGTATTTTATCCTTTTGTATTTGATGAGTAGAGTTATATAATACTAGGACCATACCAATAGTTATACCAATTATTTATTTAAACTGACGCAGTGACTAAGCAACAACTAATGCTTTTAATTCACAACAAAATTAACTGCAAAGCATTGGGGCAGTTGGGATGAAAATTCAGACATACTTCGCAACATAGATATTCGTCGCACCTCGGGTGTGATATTCTTAGTGAGTATGTTGAAATGTTGAATTTTAAAGAAACGACAAATCTTTTCTTCAATAAAACGATTCTGAGTGGAACTTCAGTTAATATACAATTGTACTCGTCAATGTGTTTAATAATTTTTATTTAATAACAGAATAATCCATGAGCAATTCATTAATCGTGTAAATAATCAAATTTGTTTAATAAGTTACGTAATAATAAGTACTAGTCCACCAAGTCGAAATTTGATCAGAATAACAAAATTAATTCATTTTTGAGTGTTGTACACTGATCTTATATTTATACTGATATACTCGCATTGAACTTAAATGTTAAACTATAAATTATTTTATTACATACAAAACTTACAAGAAAAGATGTAATTCGAATTTTGGGTATTCTTCGCTGTCTGAGTGCTATACTCGTATGAGTCAATGGGTGTATTGAATTTTAAATTATAAAGAAATATCTTTAATAAGATAATTCTGAGCGGAGCTTCAGTTTATTCAAGACAATTTAACTTGAAAATTATAAAGTTTGTTAGGATAACAAAAAAAAAATTATTTTTTACTCGACCAGTTTTATATTTCACTATTAAATGAGAAAAAAGTGAGAAAAAATTTTCAAAATTTTTTTTTACATTTTCGAAATTTTCTTGTGCCAAAATATTTCTTATATTATTGTCTACACATATATTTTAAATTTTCATAAAATTTAGATTAAAAAAAAAGATAGTTTCCGAGTCTTTTTTGTCAAATTTTGGGTAGTTTCTTAACTCTACTCAGAATCTAAAACTTTGGAGGGAGGATGGAAATATTAATTTATTTATTGATTTGTCCCCCCCCCCAAGTACATTAACCTTAATTAATTTTAAAAAAAATCTGTGGGAGGCTTTGCCCCAATCCACCATCTAGTTGCATCTATGCTGCAATGCCTATACATCCACGGAAGTAACTAGGGTACGGATAAGTTCAAGTGTGGATAAGTAGAATTTACCCACTGGCGTAAAATCATACTCTTATGCTTAGACGTATTTTGCATTTCAATATTATTGATATGATTCATCTTTTCTTAAAAATTCAACACACCCACAAAGAGTATCCCACCCAAGGAGTGAAAGTATGCTGACTTGTCTATACTTCCATTGTAATAACGTACGTAAACTACCATTTAGTTACGACCCTCCTCCCCCGAAATTTTTTTTTTTGTGCAAGTGCCTACTAATATGTTCTTTCTGCTATATACATCGAGCAGATTGTTATAAAATGAGTCGCGTATACCGAGGCGTACAATATCGATAGTCGCATTTCCTAATTCCAATCACTAAATCAACTGTCCAGTGATTATCAATTATTACCGACAACACAGTTCGTGAGAATGCTTGACAACGTTTTTTCCAGACAGATGATTCCCCCAGCTGCTACACAACGGGTTTCGGAGTGATAACATTTTGTAATTATTGTTATTATTATTAATTTCCGAGCGCTATGATACACACGACACACGTTGGACACGACTAGACGAGTCTCTTACACGGAATTGATATTAAATAAAAGACGTACATTATAATAATGTACGCCTAAGCAATTTAGGATGTAATTCTCGGCTGCCTCACAGCTGAAATCCTATATTCTCGTGGCCATAACAATCGTCGTGATGCACACGCTTGGCCCACCATGTGGACTTGCGTAATATTTTATTGGTTCCGCAATGTTAAGAAAATCGTTATCAAACACCTGTTAATGCACTTAAAAATCGCATATTATACAATTACACTATACGTCTGTATTATATTATTATGATAATGTACTTGAATTTACTGCACAATATTCTCATTCAAAACTTTATTAAAGTGCATCGCGTACAGAAAATACAATTGACGGGACATTTAGGGGCCCTTCAAAATAACTTTTTATCGACAATTCCGTCATTTTTCAGAACCAATCGAAAAATAGAAATTTCAGTGAGAAAAAAAACCGGATATACTTCACACTTTAGGAGTTCTTCAATCTTTCGGTGGGATTTGGTGGGTGTGTAAAATTTTAAGGAAACGATAAATCATTTCTCCGATCGAACTATTCGGATCAGTTCATAAAAGACAATTTTACTTAAAAGTTATAAAGTTTATTATTATTACAAAAAAATGTCTTTATTACTCATCCAACTTTATACTCCACTACTTGTATTAACTGAGAACAGGAAAACATATTTTTTTGATGCGAAAAAAAAGGTACTAAAGTTAAAGTTAAAAGTTGTTTTTACGTAAATTTTATTTCACCAGAACATTTTCATATTATTGTTTATCTATATTTAAATTTTTTTACAATTTTGATAAAAACAAAAGTTATGAAGGCATTTTTTAAACTTTGAGTAGGTAGTGATCGTCCATACAAACATTTAAAATTTAGAGTAAAATATGATAAGCGGTGGTGGCTAATTGTTGACAGTTATCCCTTAACCACCATCCTGAACAGCTTTAAATGGTTATGCCTTTTAAACTATTGATTGACAAAGAAAATTTAAAATATGGAAACGTTCAATAAAACAATATTGTATTTCAGTTTCAGAATATCAAAAGTAGTGATCATCTTTAAAAAACCAATAAAAAAATTTACCTACCTATAGTGTTAATAATATATCATTTTAATACTTTACTTATCTTTGCTTTACTTTACTTTACTTTACTTCTCTTTAGTTTAGATTCCATTAATTTACTTTATTTTATTTTACTTTTTTTATGTAATAAATAATAAAAAGCAAAAAAAAAAAATTTAATAAGGAAAAAAATGTTAGAAAAAAATGTAGTTTTTATATTATTGTCTATCCATGTTTAAATTTTCATTAAGTTTGAATAAAAAAAAAAAGAATGTTTCCGAATCTTTTTTGTCAAATTTTGAGTAGTTTTTCCAAATATTCTGAAACCAATTAAGGACATCAAAAAACGGCTTCTATAAGTACCATCTAGAGGCAAATCCGGTTTTAAAAATTTACTGGCAGAGACTTTTGGACAAGTATTTTTATATAAAAAAATAAAGATAGAAAAAAAATTTCAAAAATTAAAATAAACATCATTATAAACACATTAATTTCTTCACTTCGCTCAGAATCTAAAAGGTCATTAAGATTTTCGCGGCCCGTATAGCACTTTATTCAAATATTTAAATATTTTAGTCCATTTGATATTTTTGATTTGACATGTCTGTACTGCTACAACTGAAGGCGATCGAGAACTCATTATGAAGATGATGTGACGATAAAGACGAACATTTCTCGCGTGAATGACATATTATTGTCATAATACAAATTGAAATCGAAAAAACGACAAAATACCACGACGTCGCGCATCGCATGTACGGGCGTGACGCCTGTCGCGTCGCACAAATATTACGGAAATAATAGTAATATCGACAACAGCACGAGGATAGCCTGTTTGTGTTTATAAAAGGATTGATTGATAAAGAAAAACAACGTTTTCGACAAAATACGTATTTTCTAATACCTATTCTTTATGGAAATATTGAATTAAAAGTATTACGTAAAACCGTTTAAAAGATAAAAAAAAAAACCAGGACATATTTCGTACCATAGGTATTCTCCGCTCCTCGGATAGGACTTGATGAGTGTGTTAAATTTTAAGGAAACGATAAATCATTTATCCAATAAAACGACTCTGAGCGGAGCTTTCGTCACGATGATGGTTACCTACGTTAAAAATAAATATAATTAAAAAATAAACATTATATTTATTGACCATAGACCATGATTACCATATTTTACAAATAAATTTGTTGCATTTAAATTTTCTATAGCAACTAAATAAAGAATCGAAGTGTCAACCCTTTTAAAAAATGTAAATTGAGAAACATTACTTCTCGAAGAAACCATCTAGAACCAAATTCGAATTTAAAAAGATGTTGGTCGAAACTTTTGGGTAAATATTTCTACACAAAAAAGTGTTCACAGAACGGAAAAAAAATAAACAATTAAATAAAGCTCATTGTTAAATCATAAGCTTCTTCACTATGCTCAGAAACTCAAAAAAGAATTGATATTTTCATAAACAATCACGCCTAGTATCGCAAGTATCGCAATGAAAATCGTACGTACGAAAAAAATTTAAACTATTAGATTACTACCTTCCTAACGTCAAATCAAGGGGATTTAGTACTAAAGAAACGCAACAATCAACCCTAAATTTCAAGGAGAACAATTTACCACATTTTATGCTACATTTTTATCAATGTGGAAAAAAAATTAAATTCTGTTTTTTTAATAAGTATTATTAATATTTTCTACATAGAAAATACGGTTTTTTTAATTGCTCTCTTGGTATTTTATAGTAAATGATTGGTTACGTTCCTTTAACATTATAAACGTTCGCGGTACATTGTATAAAATAAACGATGTTAATTTTACCCTCTGATATATTATTATCGTGAAATATACAATAATATTATGTGTTTGTTGTGCCCGGCGCCCGGACGTACTACTCCGACTACTACTCAATAATTAATTAATTCGACGACGACGACGACGACGAAGCGACGACGAGCACCTCGCGTGGACGACATGATGGCGCGAACTGAAGGCGAAAAAAACCGCCATAACACCACGTCGCGCGCGTGATGCCGGTCGCGTCGCACGACTATTACGGCAATAATCATAATAATAATAATAACAACAACAACAACGTAAGGCACGATGAGTGCACGTTATCGTCGTCTGGTCGCGCTCGCAGGCCGGTCGGTGTCCGGCGCCGGTACACTCGCAGCGGCCGTTCGTGTGAAAGTCATCCGCGGCGGCGGCGGCGGCGGCGGCGGCGGAAGAAAGCGCGCGGTTTTTTTTTTTTTTTACTTTTTCGGGGGAGGATAGTAGGGACAAACGACCTTGCCTCGCTGTCCGCGGCCGCGCTCGGCTAACTCGATATAAAACGCTCCGGAGGATTGTTACTGCATGTCAATCGGCAACCGACTTGCAGACATAGCGGTGGCTCGCAAGCGAAACACACACGAACAACGCACAAACACACACCACACACACAAAAAAATAAATCAATTATGGATCGCCACCGACTAGTGGTTAGTAAAACACACACGTATATTTTATATTATATTTATTTATTTATATTTCGACGATTTTTTTTTCGACTTTGTTCTTTTTTTTTTTCACTTTTGTTTGTCACACGTCTTTACTTATTTATTTTTAACTTTCCGCATAAATAACGGCTGTGTTTTAGCATCTGTCAACGAATAATTCACACGTTTTCAAACTTTTTTTTCCGTGTTGTGTAAAATCAAAATCGAAATCATCGTGTTTTGTAACGGTCGCGTTTTATTTTTTTTTTATTCCAACACCACAGTGCTAAATAACGTCTTTAATTCGTATCAGTTTTTAAATCGTGCACCAAATTCAACTCCGAAAATGTCCGCGATCCGAACGACGCAACGAAGAAGTATTTATTTTTATTCACAAAAACAAAATCATTTCTGGTATCGTATTAACATAATATATAAGTATACAAAAACCATCAGCCTTGTTACGGCTGTTTTATTATTATTATTTTTAATTTATCCAACTGTAATACATTAAGTTAAAAGTTACAAATCATTATCATTATATTTTATTTATTCTGAGCCTAATTACTATGTATTTCATATTTTCTCTTCTGTACGAAAATTATCGTGGAAAATCTGATATACCGAGCACGTTCACGTTTATAACTGTATGCAGTATATATAGTAAATAGTAATAGTAGTACTTTATTTCTATCGCCAAAAAACACAATAGTGTTCCCGCTTCATATTTCATTTGCGAATTTCTTGACAACCGCGTGAGCCATTCTCACACGCTTTCCCGTGCTTCCGGAGACTTTAACGTTTGTTCACTAAACCGAATTTATATCGAGTACACGAATATACATATTATTATACCGCCATGTGTAACGTAATATTATTATTATAGGCCTAAACTTTACTTCAACGACTGTAGAAAAATATGAAAAATGTGGCTCAAACAATAATAGTATCTGTTTGTATTTAGAAAATGTTTATAAATCATACCTATAATATCGACATTATAGACATCATAAATAAAAGTATCGATAAACATATTTTTACTCGAATTTACTGATACAATTTCTAAATATTTTTTTTAATAGTAATTTACTTACTCTTATTATAGGTACTTATTATTACCAATCTTAAATATGAAAGCACTTTGTTATACATAGATATTTATTAATTTCGTGTGTAATCATTATCTTAAACGAGAAATATTAAGCACCTAAGTACATTATTAAAATAAAACTAAATAATAAATTTTATCTATTTTGTTCATAGCCATTAAAAAAAAAGTTATTAAACATAGTAAAATAAATATTTATTTCATTTCTATATGCGTTTATACTGTTTAGAAAGGGTCATTACTATACAGTACACGCATTCATTAGATAACGTATGATAAAATTTTTTTTTATTGCGATAGATTATAGCCCATAATCAGTATAGGATACAAATATACTTACAATTAAATTACTATAAATGAGGGCAATAATTTTGAAATTGGTGAAACGTGATCGTAAGTAATATTTACGATTAATTTTGTAGATCGCACACATCATTTTAGGTCATACTGACTGGTTTCTACTATCCTTCTCATAGATGGAGTTCCGCATACTCAAGAATATACCAGAATATCAGTGCATATAATTTTCAATGAAACAAGTTACCGACCCACAAAGTTTCATTCCTTCAATTCTGTATAATTTACATTACCCCCGGCTTTAATACTTATATCCATATATATACATATATATAATTATTTTATTTATATAAATACACAACACAGAAACCGGACGTTAGTAAAATATAAAAACATGAATTCACTTTGACGCTTATAAACTTGCTCTTATTCAATCCAGCAACGGTACTTGTTGGTTCAATAATGCTCTAGTTGAAAAGCTATATTTCTAATGCACCTGATCGGTAGGAATCGCATGTTATTACGGTGGTCAATAGACCATTAATCATTGCGTATCGAAAATTCGATAATTTGTCGTTTGATTCGCTGTTAACTTTGTTCGAAAGAGTTAATTACATACAAATTAAAAACACGCCTTCTTCTGCTACCAAAATTTCTGTTCAGACACATAATCTTATTAACTGTAAACGCCCTTGAAGTAGGTATTATTATATTTCCCGTCGTAATATATATATATATATATATATAAGTGTTAGACGTTTATTAGGTCCATTGTCACCGATGGGGCGGTTCACGGGGTCATCGAAGTTATAAATGGAATAATACATATTTAATAGTGTTATACAATAAATACATATAAATACATCGCATACAATACAATACATATGATAT
Organism: Stegophylla sp. TES_Ste_2020; assembly: GCA_025469315.1. NCBI lineage: Eukaryota > Metazoa > Arthropoda > Insecta > Hemiptera > Aphididae > Stegophylla > Stegophylla sp. TES_Ste_2020. Next base: position 16,761 of record JAIPRM010001608.1, read on the forward strand.
TATGTGTTTAACTTATTGTCTCTGAAACATATAACTATGTTTTCGACTTTACGACCCGTCGTGTTTTCGAGGAATAAACACCCACTTTCACCGTTGATATTGGATCGCAATTTATCGATATATCTGTATAGATAAAAAATATTTATTGTTACGTATTAAAAAAAGGGAGGTGACATTGAAAAAACGCGTCAAATCGCGCTTCTTTGCCGCGAGATGCTTTCACCTGTTACAGCAGTTACGCCATACAATATCGTATGGACCAGATGATACGCATTTAACGAATAATTTGACACCTGGCGATTATATTCGTGATTTACCGACTTGTTGACGTCTATTTATATTCTATCGATGCGTTTTTATTGTTTTTTTATTTTCCCAACGAACCTTAACGATATTCAAGCCAATATACAATAAAGTGTTGATCGAGAATAACCGCGTATGGAGTGTTTGTTTTGAAAAGAGCGTTCGTTGATGTTTGTTCTCGTCAATGTCGGTAATCCGCACGAGAGGCTGACCAAGCAACGGGAGCACGACGTAGTTTTGGAGGGAAAAACGAAATAAATAGATCACACGCGGCAAGCGTCATTGCGTGAGTTTTGTAATGCGAGTGAAAGTCGAGTTCAACTTTTAGTCGTGATTTCCGGATATTAAAAACCGCCTCCTACCGAATAGTAGTAAACTGCGTGTGTATTGATATATACGTATATATTTTTTCTCCCCTCAACGTGTTCACTACAAGCAGTGAAAGTGGCAAAACTGCAAAACACACACGCGCGCTTATATACATACACATACATACTCATAATAATTAATTGGATATATTTTATTTGCATATATACAGGTGTTCCTGGCGTTGTTCGTAAACGTCACCCTCGTTTGGTCAAAGGCAGTCGACTTGCCACAGCAGCAAGTGGCCTTCCCGAACGACGATGGGTCGTCCAACAGGCGAGAGAAGAAGTCGTTAAACAATTTCGGGCAAACCGGTCTGCAGTAAGTGTTCCATCGGGGAAATATTTATTATTTTTTTTTTTTTTGCCTTGTTGGATCTTTGTCGTGATTTGACCGCGAGAAACTGCGTTTTTTTTTTTTTTTTTTTTAATATAATATATAATTTATCGTATCATATTATATGCATAGGTACAGGTTTACGTTTAACGTTAATCAGACTCTGTACACACGCACATTTATATTATAATATATAGTTGCATCTAGATCGCGTTTAAGAAATTTCAAAATAGAAATCCGTTGAAAAACAAGCCGCATAATTTACGCGCAGTAATCTGGCAGTTATGTGTATAATTTTTTATCGTATATTTTAATTAAAACCAAAAGTTGATACTAACAGTGCACATACGTTCTATGGATAATATGTATGATTTTTATTCATACAGTATGAAAAACTGTTCTGAAAGAAAACAAAATTTAATTAATTTAAACATTGGAAGATAATAACGATACGCATTAAACTTATTATGCACTTTGTTTATTTTTCATTGATAATAAAATTATTTATCTATGGAATTTGTTAGATAGATATTATTCATCCCAATAAAGAAATAAGAGACAAAACAACAATTTACCGGGCTCGTATCAATTAGAGAATATTAGTAAGATAATTTAAAAACAATGTTTTATCTCTTTTGTCCTTTAGGCGCTCACGTGTACTCCACATTATAATTTGACATCGCTCCATGTAGACACGGAAAATTACGATTGAACAAAATATTTTTTTTATATTAGTTAGATATAAAATAAAAAGGCGTTTAAAACGGTTAATTTTATTTGAAAACGTGGATAACGAACACTCGATTCGCTTGAGAAATTATCGTACCCGATTAGTTCCGAACATATTCTTAGATTAAATCTCATACATTTATATGAGCAACAACGCCAAGCCCAATGTGCACAGTCTGTTCTTTCACGCGTTACAATTTCTTTTAATCAAGTATCTTTCCTACAAATCCGCCCACCAACCAACTTTTACGATTTTTAAGATAATTATTGGTTTATCATAATATATAATAAACTGATCATATATTGGCTATTTGTTGTGTTTACAACACACGTGATACGGCAGAGCGAAACGAAAACTAGCACGTGCACGCATTAAATAATAACTATTCAATACGAAAACTAGTATTTGCTAGTTATTTTTCTGCTTTCGTGCAGCAATTCATATATTATCCCCTAGGGGGTCTTTCGATTGTTAAGTAAAATCATGACTGTAGAAAAACACGAGACTGCCCTTACGGTTTTCAGTCGAGAGAAATTCCGTGTGAAACCAATGATTCTCTGAGCAGCTGGCAGAAGTCTCCTTTTTTCAAATTCAATCGCTTTTATTATTACCTAGGTGAATGTTGTTTACCGAATAAATTACGATGTACAGAGAAAACTGTGAAAAATCAGTACGTAGGCAGGCAGGCAGGCAGGTGTGTTACAGCAGCATGGGAACGATGACAACAATATGAAAAGACGACGTGTTTATATGGCGCCGGATTTTCATATATAACATTCGAACAATGATAGGAAATCGAACGCGGAAAACCTATTGTAAAATAAAACAAGTTTGGGATAGTCGAATTTTAAAAGACTTTGTCTCGATGAATAGACGTAGGCACACACGTCGCGCAGTAGATGCTACAAAAATTGGTTGTATCGATCGACTACTATATAATACTATAATATATATATAACTACAAACGTGTGATTAGCATCATGTATATCACACTTTTCCCAATTATTCATGGTATAATAACAACAGTGACACGACTTTTTGTTGTTGTATACACAGGCCACCGGCAGTCGCGGAAAGTCGTATCGGAGTCCCCGATCACAGCTACGGAGGTGGTGACGACCACCATCATCACGAGCACCATCACGAACCGTTGAAGGGTTACTGGAAAAAGAAACTCATCTGGAAGCCCGACTGGGTGAAGACGTGGAAACCGGGTAAGAAACAGATCTGGAAACCGTCATGGAAGAAAATCTACAAGCCAATATGGGTGCCGACAAAGAAACAGGGATGGAAGGAAGTGCATGTCCCTGTCTGGAAGAAAATCTACAAGCCCGTCTGGGTACCGATCTCGGTGCCGGCTTGGAAGGAAGTGAAAGTACCCGACTGGAAGAAAATCTACAAACCTGTGTGGGTACCCATAGAGGTTCCAGCTTGGAAGGAAATTAAAGTGCCAGACTGGAAGAAAGTCTACAAACCGGTGTGGAAGCACATCGAAGTACCAGCGTGGAAGGAAGAACAAGTGCCGGATTGGCATAAGATACATGTGCCGGAATTAGTGAAGGCGTACGTGCCCGGGTCGAAACACCTCGGTAAAGACTATCACGGCTGGGAATACGAAGCACACGACTTGTGGAAGAAGAAAGTCGTATGGAAGGTACACTGGAAGAAAGTGTGGAAAACGGTGAAAAAGCAAATTTGGGTTCCATCCAAGAAACTCGAGTGGAAAGAAGACTGGGTACAGATCTGGAAACCAGCGAAGAAACAAATTTGGGTGAAGGATAAGAAATTGGCATGGAAGGAAGACTGGAAACAAATCTGGCGCACCGAGAAGAAACAAATCTGGGTCCAAGACAAGAAGCTGGAATGGAAGGAAGACTGGAAACAAGAATGGAAAACAGAAAAGCATGAAATCTGGATTCCTGACAAGAAACTGGAATGGAAGGAAGATTGGAAACAAATCTGGGTGCCAGACTGGAAAGAAATTTGGCTGCCAGCGTGGAAGAAAATCTGGAAGCCCGTGTGGATATCCGAATGGTTCCCAATTGAGGAACATCATCACCACCACGAAGAGCACCATGACTCTCATGGGCATGACGGATACAAGAAAAAATGAAGACTGAATTGTTTCAAATAGGTAACTACATCGCCAACTATACCCATGTTGTGTGTATATAAATAATTTGTAAATATTGTTATTATTATAATAAGTTGTTAAAATGTTTAATACTTACTTCTTATCTGTTTGCATCATACGCCAATCCATATTCTTATTATTCTTTTCCTTGGACCACATTGTAGCTCAAAAGTATACATGTATACTTGAAAATAACATTGTTTTAGTATTGAAAACACTAAAAATGTAAACCTACTACAAAATAAAACCTTAGTGTTAAGACATTTAAAATCAAAATGATTGTTTTCTCATAAATATTGTGTATTATTATAAATAATGTAAAAATACATATAAATATTATGCATTTATAGAAAATAATAAATTGTTATGAGCAGTATTCAACTAAGACTTATAAATATTTTATTTTTATACCTCCCTATAACAATATACTTTGTTTTTGTTCTCAACAAAAGCTCTTTGCTTCCAATTAAAATAAATCTTGTATAAAATATTTGAATAATTTATTCAACGAAATTACCTAGGTATTTGGTACCTGCAACAAATGTATCAAATAATTAAATCAATCGTGAAGATTTTTTTTTGAAAAGTAAGTACAATAGATAAAGGGCCGAGATCCACTCAACAGTAGACTATATTGTGTAAAATTATACCTACAAACGTCTAACAAGTTCAAAGATCATTCTTTTAAAACCCAATTATTCAAATGAAGTATTTTGAAAGTAAAATTAAAATTATTTTTAAAAATAAAACATTTAAATATCAATTTTATTTTTTTGATACTCGTATGTCGACATGCTAATGATGACAAAACAATTAGAATAATAATTATTTTGTGCAGTGTACAGATTTAATTACTTTTGTCATTAATGTTCCTTCAAGGTTCTGAATGAAGCCAAGTATGTGTAACTTTTTTTTTTGTATATTTTCTAGTAGTTAACATATAATTTTTATAAGTTATTTTTTTCAATAATTATCATATGACATTTTAAATCCAAAAAAAACATTTCTTTGCCAAATTATTTACCACAGATTTATTCATCTGTGCTTAAAAATTAATAGATACTGACAGAATAATTTATTATTTATACTAATTTTAAGTTAGAATTATTACTCAGATGCCTCTTTACAAAAATTATCTCTTCCCAAAGTTATTTCATTACTAGAGACCAGAATTATATAATATAATATACTAAAACTATGTTATGATGCAAATACACAAAGCAAATGAGTCAAAATATAAAATATACATAAATAATTGCAAATCATGCACCAACATGCATCATACATTTTGTAGTAATGAAATATCAAAAATACCTATCTACACTATGTAACAATAACTATAGGTAATACCACTGATTGTAGATTAGTCTATTTTGTAATCATTGGTAATATTATAATTTCATTTAAACACGTAAGCGCGATAAGAATAAAAAATTTGAGAGGGCTAAAATGTTTATTTATTGACTTAGCACCTTCAAAATACAGTAACATGAAGTAATTTTAAAAAATCTAGGGGAATTTGAGTGGTTTTGAAGGGCCTTAGCCCCCCTAAGCCTCCACCTAGTTGCACTTATGTTTAAACGTATTCAACAGTATTTATTATTAAAATGACCTATTATAAAATTGAATAAAAAATATATAAAGCTAATTTTGGAATAAAGAACACTTATGCATACAATGAACATACAAATAACTTTATATTATTTATTATATAAATTATATTATTATATTATTTATTAATTAAATAATTGATATATTTTAGATTCTAAATAGAGCAATAATGTTAGTTTTTGCTTTTATGTATACACCTTTTCATGTAGAAATATTTGTTTGAAATTTTCAAATAGTAACTAACTTTTTTGATCATAATTCCATCTAGTTGGGACTTTTGAGAGGTAATTTTTCAAATGTCTCAATATTTTTCTAAAAACAAGGAAAATCCATCAAAAAATTGAGTGAATCAGAAAAATATTAGGGAAATAAGATTTTCATAATATTGATTTTAATAATTTTGCTGTTGCTCCGAAACTAATTGAAATAGAAACTTGAAATATCACCCATTATCAAGAATAATATAATAAAGAGAAAATAATTTTCAAAAATTCTGACAACTTTTGGGTAAATACAACATTTTGTAATTACCTCGTTTTATTAGGTTATATTTAGAGCGTGAAAACTGATGCATATTTAAATTATTATTATTATTTAATTACTTTTTTTTTTCTGACTCTGTAGACAATGTTCGTCTAGCCAAAAATGAGTTTCAATGAATCTACTCATTTCCACCAGCTGACAGAAAAAATAATGAGTTTATTAAAAAACCAATATTAAATGACATCTTTCATCGTTTACCAAGATTTGTCTCTTTTACATTTTCTCCATTTACCTCAGTGAACTAGGAAAGAATATTTTCTGAATATAATATTTACTATACATTTAATTTTGACAAATTCAAACAAGCTCTTACAGTGCAATGCAATAATTTTGAATGAGTTATTTGTAAGCTTCAATAATTTGTATATTAAAAATTTGAAAAAAAAAATCTTATATTTATATATTTTTATGATTTGTATAATTGTAAGGTCATTTTTCGCATACATTTATCATATTTATTAGATCAAAATAATAAAATAAATAAAAAAATTAATTTTTTTAATGTTTTAAGGGTCAACTTCCAAACCCTAGTTATATCTAATAAAATTTTAATCCTTCATATTATTAGCTGAAAATTTAATACAACCTCACTCACATATATGTAGACTTAAAACTAAAAAAATAGAATAGCATATGTCAAATTTTTGATTTTATAACTGTTAAAGTTTGAATTTATGTAAAACTTGTCATTTTTACATAAAATATTTTTTTTCAATCAAAATGTTATAACTTCTGAAATTTAAAATACACTATATTTCCTTTTATTAAAAGATTCCTCTCGTGTTTTTCTACATGTACCATAATTTTCATTAAAGTTGGCCAACTGAATAATTTTTCACAAGCGTTTAAATACAAGAATTATGGCTCATATGGCAGTTAATTCAAATAATGGCAGATTTCTCTTTCTAATCATTAGGTAACACATTAAATTTATTATTTATAGGGCAGAAAATTGTTTAACAATTTACACACACACAAGTCAACTTATATTTACGTATTTGTTAAAATCAGTAGTGCCAATCTTTAAATTTCAAAACATGGCAAAATTATTTTCACGCATAATAAAATGGAGTATGGATACAAATTATTCTGTTATTAGCTACTACAAAAGTAATATTGCTTAAATTATAAAAATACCAACAATACTTTATCATAGATGAATTTTGGAAAGAATGTAAATATGTAACAACTGTTAACATACCTACTTAATATAAAACTGACTACTGTTGTCATAATTGACTGAAGCTCCACTCAAAATTGTTTTATTGTTTATTTAAATTCCAACTTACCCAACAAAACTATCCCATCAGAGTAGCAAATAATACACATGGTACAAAATGTCTCATGAACGGCTCTTTTTGTTACAATGAATTAGAGAATAATTTCAAATAGTTATGAAAAGAGAAAAGTAATTTTTTTTCATATGAAATAGTAATATATTATGACAGTTCTTATTATAGTAAAACCTTTTTATATGGTGTAACTTTTCTTCTTTGTCTTATCAATGATATGAAAAATAGTCCAAATAAGACTTGCAATTCATTTCATAACAGTATACAATTTTCGCAAATATAGTAGTAGTAAATTACACAAATATTAAAAATAAATACATTTTATACTATTAAGAGTGCAACATTAAATGATGTCATAATACATACACAACTTTAGCCAATTCATTCACTTCAATATAAAATAGAAATAATTTTAACACTACAAAAATTATTATTAAGTATAAAATATATCAAATTTTGTAAGGTATCAAATTTATGTTTAAATACCAACTTTATTTTTAAACCTTAAGTATACAATATTAAACATACAATACAATATTCTACTTTTATAAACAATTAGTAAAGAGGTTCATCTTCACACACATTTAAATATTAATATTATGAGTTCTAACTAAAAACTAAATTGATAAAAAATCATATTATACATTAAAATTTTACTTATCCTTAAGTCAAACATATTCAATATATTAAGTATTTACAAAGTCATTAAAGTTTGCATCATTTAATAGAAAGTAAATTTAAGATTTAAAAAAACACATGATGAAAAAAATAAAAATTATACACATAAACAAAAGTTAACATCGCCTTATGGTTCTGTAACCAAAAATTCTTCAATAATTTCAAAAACCTAAAAACAAATAAAAATAAGTTTAAAATAATTGAAATCATTAGATAATTACAAAATTACTATTGTTTATTTTTAATTTTTTTAATATGTTTTCATTACTGAATGATGTTTTTAAGTATTAATAAAGAAAATTATAAATTACTTAAAACTATTTTGATCATGATTGTATCTATACCTACATTTCAATAAAATAATTGAAAACAAAATCTAAAAATAGCAGGATAAGGAAAATAAAATATCAATGATAAAATAGATGTATAACATTAATAATCATAAATTAAATAATCAAATTAAAATTAATAACATTTACTAATAACAAATCATTTAAAACTTAAATACTGTATGATCAGACAAAATTAAATAATGACTTATTTTTTGAAAAAGTGACTTTTTGTTGATTTAAACTAAAAAAAGTGATGTACTTCCAGCCCTGATATTATCAAGCTGTGGGTTTTTTTAGAACATTTAGTATAATATAATGAAGAGGCATATTTATTTTGGTATTAGGTTAAAAAAAGCGTATATTAATGGAATAATTAATTTAACTACTGACAAAACAAAGTAGTCACTGGTCAGTACCAAGGCTAAATTCAGGGAGGTCAATGGTCCTCCTACCTGAAATTTTTGAAACAGTGGTTAAGTTTTACTAGTCCAGCAAATATTATCAATTACATAAATTATAAAATATGTATTCTTTTTTTTTTAAGAACATAGCAACAGTATCATTAGTCTACATTTATTTATGAAATATTGATGATTATTAGTATGATACTTTTTTTTTTAATTCTCAAATTTTTGAATTTCAAAATATTCCATAAACATCAGTTGTTCATGATTATAAGATTAAACTTAATAATTAAGGCCAAAGTAATAATTTTTAAATTGTTCATACGTTGTCAGTTCAAAAAAGTAAAGGGTTTAGATTATGAATTATGATTTATTATGATATTATTTTATTTAAGATAAAGCAAAATCTTTAATTTTCTTTCATAAGTCATTAGATATTTTATTAGTTTTATGGAAAAGATTAATTTTAAATTTTATTATTCAGCTATTATTTAATGGGAAATTAACATTATTCATTTTATTCAGTATAAAAACATAATTATTAATTCAATACAAGTTTAATTAATATTAATATTTTGTGTCTACAAAAGTAAGGAAGGCCTTCATAGGCTATATCAACAATTTTAAAATATATTTTCATAGCTTTGATTTTATACAATATTCAAAGGAGATATTGTACATTACATTTTCCGAAATCCTGGTATATGTTAAATTGTAAATATCCTGTAATGAATTAAATTAATTTAAAAAAAGTAAAGTAAAGCAAAGCATAAACAAGAAAGCTGGATACACTTTATATCAGTGGCGGATTCAAGGGAAGGACCAGAGGAGCCCAGGCCCCTTCCTTGGCAATTATACAGGGTGATTTCATTTAACATGTTCACTCACTTTTTTGCCATAAAAATTAAAAAATACGGATTTTTTTTTAATGTTCAAGTGAATAAAAATTATATTTTCATAACTTTTATTTTTCATTTCATCTTAAGGATGTCCTGTGGTGATACAAACTTTTTTTATCAAATAGTAACCCTTTGTTGTAACTACAGAATATTTTATAATGGTAATTTTTCTGTGAATTTTGATGAATTAAAATTAAACCAATAGTATAAACTATAAATGTTATGAATCTACATATTTAAACTTTAATTAAAAATACTAAGTTAAAATGTTCATATGTATACATATGATTATATTTTACATTACAAATTAAGATGTTAGCAGTAGGTGTAACTGAGGAACTCTCCTGACAAAGGACCTATCTACGAAATAATGGTTTTGAGAAAAAGACAAATTAAAGTTTTAAATACTTATACTGTTATGTGTTTATAAATATATTCATATTTTGTTCAGTATGGCCACTACAAAACAAAATTTTCACGATGGATACATTACAACATGGCAATAAATTTAAAACAATCTCCGGAAAAAAATCTATCCATCAATAAGCCCTTTGTCCGGAGAATACCTCAACTTTAGATTCATAATAATTATTATGCAAAACGTTGGTAACTAAAATATGTATCTAAGACACAATTATCCTTAATACTTTGATAGATTAGTAAAATTCTAAAACTACTCTTTAGAATTTAAAATTCACAGAAAAATAACCTGAATATGATTGCACAGTTAAAAAGAGGGTTTAAATTTAAAAAGGTTTGTATGAACAAAGTCTTTTTTTTGGTAACTTGAACAAAAAAAAAAAAAAAAGCGGACATAATTCGCACAACGGGTGGTATTCTCTTGACGGGCGTATTAAATTTTAAAAAAACAATAAATCACTTCTTCAGTAAAACGATTCTGAACAAAGGAAGTTAATAATATAAGAAAAAAAAAATGCAAAAATTCGGAGTGCCAGGCTGGAATCAAGCCTGGTGCTGTCGCACACAAGGCCGGTTCCATTACCACTAGGCCGCAACACATAACTTGACTATGTAGGTGAATTAGTAGGTATGTAGTATAATAATCGAAAATATTGAATTTTCAAAATAAAATAAAATAGTTAGAAAACTATTGTTGCACGTGGATATTATTTCACACCATCATCGTATTCATCGTC
>JAIPRM010001609.1:0-36516 GCA_025469315.1 Stegophylla sp. TES_Ste_2020
AAATCGTCCGCGAATCCAAGGAGCCGTATCTTATTTTGGCCGATTAGTAAACCACCTTCATTATCCTGTAGTATTCTTACAACCTTCTCCAGGGCAAGATTGAAAAGTACTGGGGAAAGAGCATCCCCCTGTTTTAGTTCAGTTTCCACTGTAAAAGTTTCCGATGTTACATTCTGTGTTCTTACACTGTACCTCGTGTCTTCCATACACATTTTAGTTAGCGCTATTAACTTTTTTTGGGAAACCAAACTCATACATAATATTGTAGAGACTCTCTCTGTGTACACTATCATAGGCCTTTTTAAAATCTATAAAGAATATCTGTAGTTCAAAGTATATCCGATTTTCTTATCTGTACTTTATTATATTTTACTTGAACTTAACATTTTTATCAAATGAGAAAAAAGTAAAAAAAAGTAAAGTAAAGCGACATAAAGTAAAGTAAAAGCAAGAAAATTAGACATACTTCACACCATGGATATCCTTCGCTCCTTGGGTCAGATACTCTTGGTGGGTTTGTGGAATTTAAAAAAAATGATAAATCATTTCTTTTATAAGAAGATTCTGAATGAAAGAAGTTAATAATATAAAGATAAATAATGGCCGTCCTTTTCAACACACTTATCAAGAGTATATGACCCAAAGAGTGAAGAATATCTGTAGTTCAAAGTATGTCCGGTTTTCTTGCCTTTACTTTACTGTCATTTTTTTTTTTTTTTTGGTAATGAAATTTAGAATTTTTAATTTTCATCTGGGGGTCCTCTATAACAGCGTGGGCCCTGGAAACAGTGTCTGTCTGCGCCCCTAATCCGGGCCTGTGTGTGCACTTACATTGTGAAAGGAATTGGTACCAGCTATAAAATTTCCAAATATCTATACTCATTATAGTTTAGGGCTCTATAAGTTGATTTTGTGTCAGTCAGGACAAAGTCACTTCATGGCATGTAGATACAAGTCCGTAGCCAGCCTGACATTTTGGGGGGTTTAGATTATAAATAAGTGTAACTTTGACGAAAAAAATTAAGACAAAAAAAAAAAAAAAATCTCACCAAAATCTGTTTGCCATAATAATAATTACATTATCATGAAGTTTATGCAATTTTACATATAATTATATTATTAAATTTTATTTATTTTAATTTAAAAATAAATTTCGGTGTGGGGGGATTGAGCTCTGAAACTCCTCCCCTGGTTACGGCCTTGTGTAGATATTCCGCGGATGACTTCGTCGTTTGCCCCTGTCACGCCGTGGAGTCGAATTAAATTCACATTGCCTTTTGTTGTGTCAAAAAAGCGTTAATAAATAATAATAATAATAATAATAATAATATTAATAACAATAATAATAATTATTATTATTAGTATTATTTCTCCACGTCACACCGCTGCAACCTACGTCCTATATACGTGCATCAATATTCCCGCTTGTTCCTGTGCATAACAGTCCCGGAGGGATGATTCGCTGCGGGGTTTGTCTTACGTGTGCGGCGGCCCGGGGGCAGTGCGTGCATACGTAATGGTTAATAGTAACGACAAAGACGACGACGACCGTGTGTGTCCCCAGGTGCAATAATTTCGGCGCATTGTTCTTACGCGGACGGAAAACGTGTGAAACCCGACGGGGACGACGACGGTGAATATTAGCGACGATGACGTGACCTACCTACCCCCGGTAGATATGCCTTTAAACGCGGCAGAATTAGAAAGCAAAAAAGAAAAATAATCAAATCTCGGCCTCTCGGGGTGTAAAAAACGAGACAAAAGACGAATTTGCATAATATACTTGTGTGTGTGTGTATTGAGTAATTTTTTTTGTTAGTTGTTTCTATCGCGCGGCGACACGACGACGTCACGTCTTATATAGTACCTACCTAATGTTTGTTCGTACAACAATCGCGCGCGATATTAACTATAGTTAATTGTAATAATATCGCGAGCGGGGATCAGAACCGGAACCGAAAAGAACCGGTTATGGAACCGGTTGATCGTAAGAATTTATGAACCGGAATCTTTATTTAAACAAAAAATTAAAACCTTAACCTTGCATATATTATAAAAAGGTTAATTTCGGTTAGTATTAACTAGTAACAGCTTTTTTTTTTCTGTTAGCTCAGAAAAATAAAATTAACATTTTTAAATGTAATTTTATTATTCTCTTGCATCATAAATTTTAATGTATAATATTTGTTTGGATTTTGGTTTTCGAAAATATTATTGCATTTTACCCATTTCTTCTATACAGATTATAATTTTATAGTATTATACGAATAAACATTCAATCGGGTGATTATCTATGGTTGTTGTACGGAAAAATCAGGACATGCTTTGCACGATGAGTTGCTACGCTCCTCGGGTGGTTTGGTAATAGTATATTTTTCCGTTTTTATTAAATATTTATGGCAGGTTTTCCTTGTTTTTGGAAAAAATATTGAGAATTTTGAAAAATTCATTATTTAAATAGTCGTTTAAAAAAATCGCATTGTCAAATTTTGGTTGGTTTTCCCAAATTTCGGAAAAACTATTAGAAAATCGTTGTTGGTCGGTAAATTTTAGACAAGTATTTCTATATGAAACTGTATACAGAAAAAAAAATGAACATCTTTGTCAAAACACTTGCTTCTTCACTCCACTCAGAATTTAAAATGCTAAAATATACTTCCCGCTTACTTACCTATAACAGTGACGAGTATCAAATTTTTTTTTAAAAACAGGTATTAATCAAAAGTAACCGGTTTTAGACCTTTATATTTTTTAGAAAACCGACACCGTAACTGGAACCCTTAAAAAATAATTGAATAACCAAAACCGGAACCAGAACTCAAAAACCCAATAGGTTTCTTGATTGCGAGTGACACGTCGAGTTCAGAAAGCTAATTTTTGTAGAAATGGCATTATAATTTTACGTCGACCGATTCAGGCGGATTATACGTGGCCCAATAGAGTTCGACAGAATTTATCCACTTACTTTATAAACACAAATATATTTTTTTTTACACTTTTTACAAGATACCTAATGGAAGTCCAATAACATAAACTATATAGGAACTCATTGATTTTTGTTGTGTTTTGGAAACTATTGAATTGCTTTCATTCATTCAAAGTTCAAGCAATTTAAAAAATGACTGGTTAAAAACAAAAATAAATAAATAAATACAATCGACCGAAAACGTAAAACTCACAGATTATGATATTTTATTTATTTCGTATTATGATCATAAAACGCTCAACGAAGGGGTTGGGGGATAACCATCCCCTCCCCACGGTATCCGTCGCTGACCACAGCAGCTGTTGTTGCGAGCGCGCCTTTTTTTCCCTCCTTTTCCGTTTTGACCGCGAACGCGTTAATTTAGGTCTTTTTTACACCGTGGGCAGTGGGGGGACGCGGAAGGAAAGGGGTGTCGCATCAACAGTTGGTCTTTGTGCAAAACAATATTATTATATAGTCTTATAAATTCGTGTAATATACACGAGAGTCGCCTGCTCCGTTTTTCCATTATAATACGCTTAACAACAACAGCAGCAGCAGCAGCGCGATATAATAATATTTTAATAATAATAATCGTAATAATGGTAATAATGAATGATAATATAAGTCGCATCGACGTCTCCGCCGCCGCCGCCACCGTAAATTGTCTTCGACGACTCCGACCCCGCGGCAATATTCGCGCCCCGCAGCAATCCGACAACGCGACCGGAAATGCTAATTCGTTCATTAAAAAAAAAAAAAAAAAAACGCTCGCAGTATTCCACACGAGTGTTTATCCGACGACGGTAATAATTATACGTCGACCGTTGTTTATGATACCGTTTGCTAATGTAATAATAATGTATGCATACGCGCGTCTTCTGTTATGCAGATAATATTATAATATGTGTTTTAAGCGATTCTCTCACGGACGCAATTCGATACGACTACGACGCATTTGCATTTTTCTTCTCGCTGCGAGGGGTTTGTAGCATGTATAGTGTCGCGGTGCATAACTACAGCCGATGGACAGAATTTAATTTGTTATTAAATTTCTTTTATCTCTCTCTCTCTCTCTCTCTCTCTCTCTCACACACACACACACGTACACACTTTTGCAGTACGCGATGATTCATTATAAATGCGTGAAACGTTAATGACCGCGTGTGTTCTAACAGCGTTCGGAAATAATCTCACCGTAAACATATTTTCTCGCGGTACCTGCATAAAATTACATCATTAAAAAAAACCTAATAATAACGTGCAGTTATTACTGCTGCTGCAGCGTATTATAATTATTATTACAGTAGTCTGCCGCGCGATGGAGATCGTTTCGCGTGTGAAATCTAAACGTTCCGACACTTTGGACAGATACTTGGACTATTATTGGAATGAATTATACGCGGTTAGCACACACACACATACACACGACACACACACACACACACACACACACGTTAGCTGTAGTTATAAAATTTAATCTATACTATCCTGAAGCATATTAAATTATAATTTAAAAAAGAACCCGACGACGTGGTAGCGATCATCTATCGTCTGTAGCAGAGATTCTTAAAGTGTGACCTAATCGGGGGGCGGAGCTTTATATCCTGTAGACAGTACAGGAATCTTTACTCGTTTCACCAAAATTTGTGGTGAAAAAAAACAAGTCCAAACATCACATCAAAAGTGACCAATTGATTAAAACCTTTTAAAATAAATTTGTAATGTAAATATCAATATTAGCCGATATTTGTTGTTTGTTTTTAACTTTTTGGTACTTTAAACATGACTGTTAAAATTATTTTTATGAGGGGAGGCCCACGTTTGGGGTTGACCAAAATGGGGGGGGGGTTGACCTGAAAAGTTTGAGAACTTCTGGTTTATATAGGAATCACAATTTCACGACTTCGTGTCAGATCGCGGAAAACTGCACTTATTTCGTATTTGACATTTCTAATCTGTGTGCACAGATTATTTTAATTATTATTGTATCGGTTCTCCGACATTTTGGCCAAGGAGACTCTGATTCCAAAACTACTATTTTATGTACTTAAGCAATATGTAATCATACGATTTTTTAATATTGGTATGGAATGTATTCAGAGAACACAGAAACCCAATTTAGTTGGAATTACCTTACAGAATTTTCGATCTCTTATTTGCCATTTAATTGATCTGAATTTTTTAAGATCTTAAAAATCATGTAAATAAACAGTTTTTACTTAATTTACAAACATTTTATAGGTATTTTATTTGTGGTTTAAATTGCAGGCATATAAAAGAATTAATGTTTAATAAATTATCTTGATACAACCTACATGTACATAAAATTGGCATTGAATGATGTAAACATTTTTTTATCAAAATTTGTAAGAGCTTCAAAAGGGTGAGTATATCATATTATATTAAAAAAAAGCGGTAAAAACGAAAAAAACCGGGTATGTTGTAAGTAAGTGAGTATGAAGTGAAATTTCTTTTGGTACTGTGAAATCTTATATTTAATACCATGATAGAAAAATTGGAAAAATAACTTCACCAAGGTTGTCGTGGACATTATACAGTCAACAATTTTTGTTTACCTTCCTTAAAGAAGTTTCACCTCACTAAATAAATAAAAACTAATAATAAAGTTTTAATATTATGATGACAACCTGTATCACAGGCTGCACGTGGCCCATCTTGATTACGAGAACAATATCTTGCATCATTGTTGTCCACTACATTACCTATTCTATGATACAGGTAGTCACATATGACATCACATAGCGATTTCATAAAAAAGACAATTAACAAATTATATTGTATGATAATTTGTATAATATACACGGTATCCCAGTACGATTTGACAAATGAAGTTGTTCGATTGATATTTTTTAACATCATTTAAAAAAAAATATTACTACGTAGTAAAAACGTATATTTATTTATTTTTAGGACTCACATTTACAAATTGGAAAATTTATACTACAGTTTTAGAAAAATTTTAAAACCTGATTTTTAGAAAAATTTCGGTGCTTATACTTTTAATAAAGGTTATTAAATTCGCTCATTTTCTACGATTTCTTCAAGATTGCCCTCAATAATTTAATAATATTGTTAAATACGTTGTAATATCACCGCAGTAATAATTGTATAATTTTTTTTTTTAAAACAGTGAAAAATTATTTATAGAATTAAAGTTATTGAATTTGCTAAATCGTACTAGGACATCCTGAAAATTTATATGATATTTATTATGAAGTATAATACGTACGAACAGGACTCTATGAATTACGAATCCAGATAGTAATTTATTTTGTTTTCAGGTTTGTCGGTAAAAAGGATGGGGTGATGGAGGTGTAGAAAATGGCATCGTGAAAATATACAGTTTTACAAGTTTCATCTTTAGGACAAATTTCTTAGGTGTTACAAGTTTTTTAAGGTGCTAGATAGATTAAACTAGAACAGATCAATTCAAAGGCGCTATACTAGAATGTAATTTCTAAGAAAGATACATTTTCTGATAAACTCCAACAATACTTTAATTATTATTATTCATCAAATATTAATGATCGAAACGATTCTCAAAAATAATTATGTATATTGGGAAAATATATTTTTTGTGTGAAAGGTTAGGTTAGGTTAAAAACCTTTACTTAAAAACCGGGGGGGGGACTAAGACTAATAAGAGAATAATAATTAGTATTTAATTATTTTGAGCAGATAAAATAATTATTATTGTATCCAAATTGTATTCAAAATCCACCTGCTGACCCGGGGAGTAAACACATTTTCGTCCCACCACTGCCGGTTTGAGACCAACAATAACATTTAAAATCTATTGTGTTTTGAGACTTCTTTGTAATGGTAATCAGTTAAATATAAAAAAAAAAAATACTTAAAAAGACAGGACGTTATTGTTAAGGTTTATTTATAACTAATGCATTGTATTAGTATTCAACAATTTGTTGTCGTAGCTCAAAAAGACGTTTAAATGTGTCGTTGATAATTATTGTCGTTCGGGGGACCGTTTACAGGATGATCCTAAAAAGGTATTAACCGTGTATCTATTGTTTATCGTATGCTGACGGGCGCATTCGTAGTTTGAATCCGTTCACATCCAAAGTGTAAATTAGTATACAACGCAATATATAGGTAGGTACATAATGTTTATCGAAGTGTTTAATCGTTTAATCGAAGTGTTTGACGAGATTTACCCGACTTTTTCGTTTGGTTTATAATTATCATATAATACTCATGCAGGGTAGAAAACAAATTCAAAATGAAAGAGTTGAATTGGAACTCGGGGAGGTGAAATTTCTCAATTTGTCGAGATTATTTAAAATTTAAATAAAAAAAAAAAAAAAATGTATTTATTTATATGATGTATGTAACATTAAAATAATGCTAGATTTATAACGTATAACTTTAAGATGTATGTTTAGCATGAATGCAGAATTTTCACATTCACATTGTAAAAACCAATAATAAACAATCGTCCGTTTTTAATAGATTTTATTCGATATCTCATCGTATCAAGACGATATTTTTATTGGACGAGGTCATCGTAACATTCGTAACAGTCATTAAAAAACGTAACAAATTTAGTGCAGTCAATTAGATACCAAATATTAGAAAAACATTGTGTGGGAGAGAGCTGTTGAAATTGTTTCGAGTTTCTGGTTTTATTTTCGATTTTTCGAGATTCACTTTAAATCTAAATTATTTGTTTATTAATAAGTGCCTTGTTGGCTCTGTAAATTATTTTGGATCTGTAACTTTTACAGATCGGTAAACAAGGTGATAATAGGTGGTGATGATATAATCAATGTTAATAAAAGTGGTTTAATTTATTCGGTAATTGCGGTTACCTTATTTAGATTACACAATACTATTTGAGCGACACTTCTACTGTAAATTACAAAACCGATAAACCTTTAACGGAACGAATAAAGTTACAGAGTTTTTTTTAAACACATTAATAGACTAAATAGTTTTTATGCAACTGGGCCTAAGTATATATAATATATTAATTTACCCCAGTGGTTCTTAACCGGTGTTCCGTGAACTTGGGACAAGTGTTCCGCCAAAATTCTAAACTCTGGAAAAAGTGTTAGAATGAAAGAAATTTTCAAAAAAAATTTTCTCACGTCAAAATATTTCTCATATTATTGTCTATCTATGTTTGAATTTTCGTAAAGTTTGGATTAGCCTCCCAAAATTGTTATTCTTATTTAGTCATTGGTCAATAATTACAAGACGTGTATAACCATGAAAAATCATTGTGTTCCGCGAAAATCTTATTTAATGTTAAGAACCACTGATTTTCCCGGTCGTTACATCGTTTTCGTACTCAGTATAAATATAGGTACGTGCAAATACGTATATAATATTATGCACTATGCGCGCGTGTGACACGTCGTCGAAAATATTATTACGTGTCAACGAGCACGAAAATTGAAATTATTGAGAGACAGACAGAGACGTAGAGAGAGTGTGTGAGACGGTAGAAATAGCACGCCGCCGCCGCGTGGAAAAAGGTCCCCGGGAAATGGCGACGGCGCGGCGGTGGCGGCGTCATGCATGGCTGCAACCCGCACACACAGTTTCCTGAGCACGAAAAAAAAAAAAAATAAATAAAAAAATAAAATAAAACATCATGGCCGCGATGCGTTTTTCCGTGCGCCCCGTCGATCCGATCCCCCACCACCACCGCCACCATCAGCCACCACTACCCTCTGACCGCGTCCGCCGCCGTCGTTTCGCGTTTGCTAAATCCGACACCCCTCGCGCGCCGCTGCAATCGTCGTTCTACCCCCGCGGACGCGGGCGGCCACGTGTATGCGCGCGCCCGACACAAAACACACCCCGAGCGCGCGTATAATAATAATATACGTATTATACACGTACCCCGTGGCATTTGTCAACGGGCAATTATACGCGTACAATGTAATATAATATATATAATAATATATTTGTACGCGTTGGTGGAGAGACGTGCTGGGGGCGGGGGGGGGAAATGAAAAAAGAAAAAGAAAAATACCATTTTGGAAATTCCTCGGAAAAACAATAATACGACTTTTTTTTTTTTTAATAATAACGCACTCGAGCGTATACGAGTGTGTATATTATAATGTTATCGTGAATCGGAGAGCAGAAAAAAAAAAACGCGCGCGCGGGACAACGAAATTCTTACAAGCCGATTTTCAATATACCTAATATATGTATATTACGAAAGACTGATTTTCGTTGTTATTGCGACGAACAAAAATACCGTTGTCGACGAAATTAAAAAACTACGCGTTTTTTTTTTCATTTTATTTAATTTTAAGTCATATTCAACGTTTCTGACATACTTTGTCTGATTAAAAAAAAAAAAAAAAAGTCTCGAGGAAAAGAAAAAGGAAAAAGAAAACCGGTGTGGGTTCAACACGAATCCCTTAGCCCCCTAAATTATTTAATCCGATAAGCGGTACTGCACGAATTGCGTCTCTACTACCATATTACCCGAATCGTTATTATTATAATTTACGGGACATTATATGGTTACTTTTTAGTTTGTCACTAACAATTCAATTGTCATTTGTTTTATTACGTTAGATTTTTTTTTTTTTTTTATAAAGAAGAGTGTTTTATTATAATTATAATTTAAGTTAATTTATGGATATTAAATGATATTGAGGTAATAATCATTTGATTTTCGTTGATTTAAGTTATGAGCAATGTATCACCTACTTATTTAAAACTCGTTTGTACAGATACGAAATTATATTATTTAGTAATTATTCTTAGTCGATTAAATATTATATTTTTGTATAAATTAACTAAATGTCTTTTTGCATACTCTTCTATGTGTATTTCACATATGAATTATTACAGAAATAACACGTTCATAAAGCATATTTTATTATTTTTTTCAATTACGTTAGAAAATATTTTTTTTTCACCCACGATATTTTGTTTTTGTATTTCATTAATTAATTATATTGAAAATAAATATAATGTAATTGCTAATTATAGATTATATATCAAAGCTCATGAATTACTGTTTAAATAATATTTTAAAACAAATCGGGACGTAATTCATGTTGGGGGCTACAACAGGCTATATAATCGTGCTATAACCTTTATAATATGAAGGATAATAAATAAGATATTATCTTATTTTGAAGATTCCACGTAAACCCATATTTAATGTATTATTATGTTTATTTAATTTGAACAAAATTTAAGTTAATGCAACTATAAAGTAAATGTCCGATTTATCCATATTCTTGGGAAGTAATTTTTATTTTTTGTGTAGATAAAATTATATATTATAATTTATAAAATATGATAAATACTAAAATATAAAATACATTTTTGTTCAAACACTAAATTTAAAAAACAATACAATTTCTAGTTATTTTAACAATGATTTATTTATGGAAATCGTAACTAATGAATCGCGACAAAAATAAATATTTAATTTCACGTACCTACTTAAGTTAAAGGTGTATATACTTATGATAATCTGATAAGCGTGTTGGTTTATTCTTTTCATTTGATTCATAATATTTTAATTTAATACGATTATTGCAATAATATTATGTTATTGATATCGATTGTATTTACTCAAAAGAGTTTATGGCATTATGTTAATTAAGACGCCCTGTTATGTGCAATAAACCCGGAAATAATACGAACAAATATTCTCAGCCTATTTTTGTTAAAAAATGTCAGTTATTATTTATATTTTATGAGGCATTCGAATTACCCGCAATAATATGTCCAATTACACAATAATTACACGCGTTATAATATTTTTATTTCTTACTTTATTACTTATTTTAAGTTTATTACAAATAGTTTTATAACTTCTAACCAATGAAATAATGCGCGTTTACCTTAGAGTGATACAACAATTTTTTTTCTATATCAGATCTTCTGCAATATTTTATTTCTATAGACTGTAAATTTACTGTACTTTTAAACGTACAGCCGATGTAAAATGATAATATTTGCATCCTATTCCTATAATGTAATAACATTAATAAAAAAATTATCTACTACTATTGCCCTGTACATTGTACTAAAATAATATTCTGTAGTTATGTAAATAGTTAAAATGGCACGAATTTAGGTAGTAAAATATAATGAAGCAATTTTAACCGAAATATTTTCATTAATTACACGACATAATAAAAAAGTCATACTTTGTTTCAAATCAAGTCCGTGATGATAAATTGATTGACGGTCATGTATTAAGTGTAGGTCTAAATGATTGAAAAAAAAAAATGCTGTGTTAAAGTTGAGACTGTGCTTTTAACTTTTAAGTATACACGTGTACTTGTGTCTAGAAACTTTCAAAATATTTTATGCGAACAAATTATTTAAACGCTTCAAACTTTCTAGACACGCTAATAATATTTTTATAAATATAATACACTATACCCTCTACATGTGTACCGGTGTACTTACAGTCTATATAATTACGTTCAGGATGAGGCATATGAATTATCAGTGTGGAAAGTTTTCATACTTTTAATAATATAATATGCACAATATGTTTTTTGATTTTCACTGCTAACTAAAATATTTCATGCTCAGTATGACGTGTTTATTCTTCGAATTCTAGTTATTCAAGTACAACACCATCATGGAATGTAAAATAATAAATTACGTAAAAAAATTTCCAGACAAACTTCGTGTTTAAACTGATTTAGTGAAACACGTTTAAAATACGGTTCGTAAATTTTAAAACAATAATCTACATAATATACGTTATAAAATTGAGTAAAATATTACAACTTATGACATTAAAGCCTCGGTATAATTAATTTTTAATATATTTATAGTTTTCTTTTGAAGCTTTAGAAAAGTTGTGTTTAGGTTAGTGGTTAGATTTTCAGGTTAAATAACATAAAATTAATTTTATTTATGTCCACGCAAAGTCAAAAATAGGCTAGTATCTATTTTCACAAGGACATTTAGGGATAATACAATTATTTGTCTAAAATACGACATTCCATACGAAATTTTTAGGTTTTTCAGGAGTGAAGGATGTAATTTTACATAATATGATAAAAAATATTATTATTATAACGTTTGAAAAATATATAGATGATAAAATATTATTTTATTGAATTATCATTTTCATAATGCCCAAGAAGAACATTGTATCAACCACATGTGAAATGTACACGACATTTTTGTAATAAGTGTGCTTATTATTTTCACTCTTTCACTCTTTGAGTCAGATACTCTTGGTGGGTGAGTAGAATTTCAAAGAAACCAAAAATCATTTCTACAAATAATACGATTTTAAAATAAGGAAGTTAATATTATAAAGAACAATAACAATCATAATTTTCAACACACCCAGTACCTCTGAACTGAGGAGTGAAGAATACCTGTGGTGCGATGTATGTCCGACTTTATTGTCTATTCTTTGCTTTACTTACTGATTTACTTTACTATATACTATATACACTTAACTTAACTTATTTTTGCTTTACTTTACTTTACTTTTCTTATTTAATAAAAAGGAAAAAAATATTTAATGAGAAAAAAAAATAAGAGAAAAAATATCTAAATTTTTTTTCACATTTTCAAAATTTTCTCATGCTAAAGTATTTCTCTATCTATGTTCAAATTTTCATAAAGTTTGGATTACAAAAAAGATAGTTTTAAAGTTTTTTTTTGTTAAATTTTGGGTAGTTATTCACACGTTTTGAGAAAACAAATGAGAATTTCAAAAACTGACCTCTTTAAAGTACCAATCTGGCAAATCCGGTGTCAAAAAGTTGCTGATCTAGGCTTTTACAGAAGTATTTCATACGAAAAAAAAGAATAAACATCATAGTAAAAACACTAGCTTCTTCGCTTAGCTTAGAATTTAAAACAATTTAAAAAAAAAAAAAGAAAAAACGAGTTATAAGTAAGTTACATTGTATCAGATTAATTTATTTGATATATTTGATCTTATGAAGTACAGAAATATTTAATGCGTCTTACCACATAATTATGACTAATAATTCCTCGATTTTTAGGAATAATAACTAGACCTTTTGATTAAACCGTGAAATCATATTGAGGACGAAGGCAATTACAGCGAATGATAAAACAGCAATAAATTATAAAATAGAATTTTACCTAACAATCGAGTTGAGCGAACACACGAAATCGTTATACACGAATGAAACGACAATTTTCCGTTTCCAAAATATAAAATAATATCCCAGGATTCGTGGATTATCATTTTAACCCGTAACCGTCGTTGTTCACGAACAAACTTACTTGCTCGTGAAGTACAAAACCAACCAAAGACATTGCCAGGGGTCATTATAGGCCGGGAGTATCGGCTGTGACATAATCCCATAGTATTAACGGCAAAGAATAGTGCAAACTATTTGAACAAACGCGGTGAATCGACTGCAAAGTCCAGCCGGTTGGATCGCGCGACGGTGCAGGCCAGTTCGCCGTGGATTTTACTTCGCGGATCACTACAGACTGTACTCAAAAAATTCTTCTTTTCTTTTTCTCTCTTTCCTTGACGAATTATCCCTGGGATCGTGTGAAGTGACCATCGAACTATTCTGACTTCTAATCATTATTATTATTAGGGCTAGGAACTTATAGCTCTAAAAAAAAACTTAAAATATGTATGAATTTATCTTCTAAAAATGTACCAAATATGCTATAATATTTACGAGATATGCTCTAAAAATATACAAAAATGCTAAAATAATCTCTTATAAAACATTAATTTTACTGTAAAACTTAAAATATTTAAAAATTGTATTGTAGGTATAATATATTTTAATTCTTCTATTATTTATGAAATTTCTTTTACATACATTTAAACAAATAAAAATATCAAATAATATTCAATCTCTTCATTTATTCAGAGAAAATTTTTCCTATACCAAGAAAACTCAAATTAAATATTGAAAAATAGGTGAAATATGCACTTAAAATTCAAATATAACCGAAATATGCACTTATATCGAAAAAAAGAGTTAAATAATATGCAAAATATGCAAATTAAAGAGAACTGCATCAAACTCCTAGTGTTATGAAACGCATTTCTATATTACTTAGCTATGTTTCGAATGATTTTTGAAAAACATGCCAATTCCTATAAGTTCCTAGCCCTAATATTATTATTATTACCGATAGTCGACGGTCGATCGTATCGGTTTCACGCACCGCCACCGCAGCCTACGTTCGACGTCTCCGGCAAAACGTCTTTAACCGTACTGATGATAATAATTATTATTTTCGGCGGTAGTTACCTCCGTCGACATCATCATCCCCGACAGACAAAATATTATATTTTTCACTTCGTACGTTGTATTAACCACTGCCTGGTGTGAGTGCGAGCGCGTTACCTACCCTCTGCGAGATAATTTTATGTAAATGTATGCTACGAAAAAAAAAAATTATACATCGTGTGTATAGAAACAATATCCCCTGCGTGTACCCATTATTATTATTATTATTATTATTTCCGCTACTCGCCGTGATGTTTTAGCCCGGGGACAATAATTATTATTCGGTTTTTTGCATACGATTAATGAACGTTCTCACCGGTCCAGCGGCATTCGTTTGTTTTGTTTTGTTTTTTTTTTTTCACATCCTTTATTATCCATCAGGTATTTATTTTTTTCACCACTCTCGTCGACGACGACGACGACGACGACGACGACGGTATTTCTCCATTTAAAGAACCCTCGACGAGACTACTCTGCATATTACGCACAAACACACACGACCCCATGTCGACGACCGTACGCGCGCACACACCGGCGGAATCCCTTCGGTTAAGATATTATGTCCTCTTTCTCCGTCCTCCTGCGCGCCGCCGCACATAAATATTATGCAGATTAGTTTTCCTGTCCAAGACAATAGCCCGCTGATTTAATATCACGTGTGTTCGTGCCCCGAGGCTTTTGTAACGCGGCAACTGGTTTT
The DNA here is from genome assembly GCA_025469315.1 of Stegophylla sp. TES_Ste_2020. Classification (NCBI taxonomy): domain Eukaryota; kingdom Metazoa; phylum Arthropoda; class Insecta; order Hemiptera; family Aphididae; genus Stegophylla; species Stegophylla sp. TES_Ste_2020. Next base: position 14,900 of record JAIPRM010001609.1, read on the forward strand.
TGTCACATGCTCTCGTGGTACGTAGACCGTTTGCTTCACGACCTGCAGTATAGCGCCGCGGTCCGTCGCGGCTGCGACAAATTTATAATATATTCTAATTATTATTTCCGTGCTCTCTGTACTCCGCGGCTATTTATTTCCTCCACGGCATCCGGTCCTACGCGTCCGTCGCCGCCACCGCCGTCGCGATTCGTGTACGCCGCCGCCGTCGAAGTCCGCAATAACGTTTTTTTTTTTTTTTTCAATAAACGGCAATGATATTATGACGAGGCTAAAACTTGCTGCTCTGACCATTCTCTGACAGATCTCATTGCGATTTCGTCATTTTCATTTTCAGTAATATTGTTTTAAAATAAAATATGTACTTTTATTCGACTTGTTTCTATTGTTTTTTCAACTCTTTATTTTCGTTTGAACACGGGCAACCGTATCGTCCGAAACAGCGGTTCTTGACCTGCATTGGGTTGCCAGTAATTTTGAATGGGTCGCTAAAATTTTTACAACGTGATATAATATTTTAATTTCTGATGTGAAATAATTTTAAAAACAATATTAATGAAACTTCTTTTGTAAATTATTCGATAAACAGGCTTATAATTTATCATTTTTTGGACGTTGGTTAACACACGAGAAGAGTAATAGTTTCTTTTAGTTACGATAAATGAAAAAATTAAGCAGGTGTGGAAATTTCAGGTAGCTCTTCGTTAAAATTATTTTCAAAAAGGTCACGAGAAAAATTAGGTAAATATCTTGAGTCGCCAGCATACAAAGGTTGAGAACCGCTGCAGGTCCGAAACTTATTTCTTTAAGATTTTAAGGTGTTTGCAGACATTTTACCGAGTTATATTTTGTATTGAAACATTTTTTGAACTCTGTACGCACCTAGGCATACGTCTTAATTCAATGTGGATTCGATAATATGCGCGAAAAGCGCGCTTATTTATTTATTTTTTTTGGGGTTTGCAGAATTGATTGTGCAAGAGTCCCGCGTTAACGTAAAAAAATAATATTTGTGAAAATAAATTCGGAATTATAATAATTGCATCCGCGTCGTCTCTATACAGTTATTATATTTACGCTTCGTTATCCAGTTTTTTCACCAGATTTTCCCCGAGAGCCTTGTTAAGCCCCGCATACCTCTCGCCCTCGACACGAGAAAACCCCTCTATTTATTTTGCTCGTTTTTTTTGTAATTTTTCTCTCGTTCCCCTTGGACGGTGAAAAACATCACGCATTCCCTTCACCTACACATAATATCCCGTCGTCGTCGTCTTTGGATATACGCAAATACTAACGTGCTGATTGCAAGCCTATCTTTCGTCCGCACGTTTCATGTCAAAGACCAATGAATGCGTCCAATCAGAAAACAAATCTGTATATTATGCGAAAAAGTCTTGGCAAAAAATAAATAAAACTAATATTACTACCACACTGCTGCGACGCCACATCGAATGTCAACGTCAACGTCTTAAATTATAGGTTTGTATATAATTAATATATATGTCATTACTCATTACAATTTTGCATTTAACAAGAACACTGTAAAACTGACTATTATTTTACGTTTCTGGGTGTTCGACGTGATATTTATTTTATTCCCGAGTAAAAAACCATAAATATCAATTATTATCTAGCCTAGGGCTAGATAGAGTAATTTTGGTCCACCGAGATTTAGAATTTTTACCGATCCTGACACATGACCGAGTTTTCATGGCAGATTTTTGTGAGTATTCGATTTTCATTGTTGATTTAGACAATAACTCGCATTATTATAATATTATGATAATTGTAACGCGAAATACCATAAATATATAATTATTATTTTTGTAAATCTGTATTAGATTCTGTACGAAGTGAAGAAGCTAGTGTTTTTACAATGACGTTTATTTATTTATTTTTTTTTTCTGTGTACAACTTTTCGTATGGAAATACTTGTCCAAAAGTTTCGATCAGCAACAATTTTGAAACCAGATTTGCTTCTAGATGATACTTTAAAGAGGTCATTTTTTGAATTTCTCAATTCTTCAATTTTTTTTTGGAAAAAACTACCCAAAATTTCACAAAAACGACTTGGAAACTATCATTTTTTGATCTGAACTATATGAAAATTTAAACATAGATAGAAAATAATATAAGAAGGATTTTAGCGCAAGAAAATTATGGAAATGTGAAAAAAAAATTTTGGACATTTTTCTAAAATTTTTTTTTTTCATTTTTTTTTTATATTATTGACTTTCTTCGTTCAGAATCATTTTATTGAAGAAATGATTTATGGTTTTCTTAAAATTCAATACACCCGTCAAGAGAATCCCACCGACGTGCGAAGAACACCCCGACGAGCGAAGTACACACTTTTTATAAATATGATGTTAATTGATAATTTGACAGGATAATAAAATTCTTAATTACTAATAATATCCTATATCGGGATTTTTCAAAAGTCTTACATTTATATAGTTTCATGGTATTTTTCCTAGGACATGTTTTTCACTAATATTTTACTCGCATTTTCATTTGTAAAATGTGCCACGCAAATAGGCACTTAATTATTCACAAAGCATGTTATTTCTGTTATTAGGGATTATATCGATTATTAATATTTGATTATTGATGTATCACAAATTGCAAACAGGAATGAAAAACTACCATATAATTTTCGCTGTATTTAATGTATATTGGTAAAATAGAGTGGCCGGTGAATTGATCGATTCTCCACAAGCGTCTGCACTTTTTCGTAAAGTCAATCGATTCGTTTAAAATATTAAAAATCGTCCAACCATGAATAATACATTTATTTACCGGAACTGCAAAACGTCTGTAGGTTTTTTTTTTAATTTTTACTCCGACGAAAATTATTTACAGTCAATGCACCTCGAAACCGATTTGGAAGTTTTTCATATTATTACTAGACCCTTGCACCCGTGTGATGTCGTTTGTGTAGTTATCGATTTTTTTCGACTTGAAAACGTTAAAAAAAAAAAAGGTCGCGGTAGTCGGCGCGGCGGTGGAGTTAGAGAAAACGAACGAGAACGTTACGAAAACGAGAGAGAAAGAGAGAAAACCAGCAGTTGTGTGCGTTCAAAGAAGCTAGTTATATTTCATATATTATATTATCATGTATATACGAACGCGCGGAGAGGGTCCAAAGGAAGCCAAACACGGTGGCGTTCGATTTCGAATATCGCGCGGGCGGGAGGAAAAGTCTGAATCACACAATGGAAGCCAAGAGGGAAAATGTCACTGCAGACGGCGGTGGTCGTACCGGGAGGGGGAGGGGGTGCGAGAGAAGTTTGGAAAAGGAGGAGGAGGAGGGAGGGTCGATGGAATAGAGAAGGGAAATTCGCGAATAATAAACGTAAAAGTATATATTGTGAAAACGGAAAAAGAAAACGACGGCAGATGCTGATGTAATAATAAAAAGGAGCAGGAGAGGAAAAAAAAAAAAAGAAGTTCGCCATCAGGCTGCTGCTGCTGCTGCTTCTACTGCAGTTATAGGCTCGATATTAAATCTGGATGTCCGTCCCTCCGCCACCGCTGCCGTGTGAGTTATATTATACGAAATGTAATTTCTTTACTGCAATAAAACGAAATTAGTTTCTCCGTTCGTTCCTATAGATATTTTTATTATATAATTTAATAACGAATAAAGATAAAAATAAATAAAAAATGTTTCGAAAAAAGTGTCGTTCTGCTACGACGTCGCACAGTGTAATAAGGAAATTACGTTCGCTATTTAATATTTTCATTTCCATTTGGCCCCGCAATCGAATACTCATGTCTACCGGTTCGTTTTCGACTTTTTGATCGGTATCGTTGCCAAACGGTTATTACATTTATTTTTATCTCAACGATGACATGCACCTCTGACTTTTCGAATAAAATGATAAATCATAAAATTTTCATATCATATATAGATTTCTTTTTATCTTTATGATTGGCAAAAAAAAAAAAAAAAAAAAAGGAAAAATAAACAAGTACATTTTTTCATTCCATAAGAAACACTCGATTACATTGCATTATGAGCACATAAAATTATACTTAACACGTTCATTTAACACATTTTAATCAAGGATATTAATTAGTGCGATAAAAATAGAAAATATAGGTTAGCGGGTACATGACTTTGGTTTTTACGTTAAAGTTTTAGAATTGGTTGTAAAAATTATACACCTTACTACTATACTTAGCAATTAAATTCGTACAACATAAATATTTAATCAGTCAATGTAAAATATTAATTACTAACATAACATTAACCGCAAACCCTTTAATAAAAACACATATTATTATTTTAATGTTCAGTTAATATGTAAGCACATATTTTTTTTTAGATTCTAAGCGAAGTGAAGAAGCTAGTGATTTTACAATGATGTTTAATTTTAATTTTTGTTTTTATATATGTGTACAAGTTTTCGTATCGAAATACTCGTTCAAAAGTTCGATCAGCACTTATTTAATTAGAATTTGCATCTAGATGATACTTGTAGTAGGACAGTTTTTGAAATTCTCAATATTTTTACAGAAATTTGAAAAAAAAAACGCATATAAAACTTTTTCTTGATTCGAACTTAAAATTTCCACGTAAATAAAAATTATATTGAAACTATTGTGGTGAAAGAAAATTTTTAACATGTCAAAAATGAAAATTTTTTTTTCCCACTTTTTTCTCATTAAATTTACTTTAACCTCATTTACATAATATATGTCTAACTAATCTGAAAAAATCTTGGAAATACATGTCAACTTTTGTTTTTATAACCTTTTAAAGATAGAATTAGTAGGAAACTGGTAATTTCAAAGAAAATTATGATTTTTTTTTCAATCAAAACGCCATAAAATATCTAATTCTTAATCAAGAGAAGTTTTGTTTAAATAAAAGATTATTTACGAGTTTTATTACACGTGGTATATATTTTTAAGGTGAAAATTATATACCAGCTAATTCATATTTTTATTTTTATAAAAATCAGTCGTAATAACATCTTTAATCATAAAAGCTTTAAATTTAGCAAAACACGAAAAAATTAATAATTTTTATGAATAGTTAAATAGACACGGATTATTCTGTAATTATCTCTTTCAAAAGTAACATGCTTAAGTGAAGAAAATGTTATACCATACCTTATCATAAATTAATTTCGGATTGAATGTAAAACTAACACCTATTGTTTTCTATAATTACCTAAAGCTCTGCTTTGGATCGATTTCTTGAAAAAATGTTTCTTTAAAATTTATCACGCCCACCAAGAGCACCACCTGAAGAGTGAAGAGTGTCCATGGTGCGAACTGCGAAGTATGTCCAGATTTTTTTTGTTTCGAAATTTCTGAAAATAATTATATTATATATATAAATCATACAGCGTCATATAATTAACTCGTGATAAATCTCTTTGTAAGAAATAAAAATGGTTTAAAAGCATAAAATCTTTAGTTAAATAAATTATGTTATACTTGAATTAAATTTCATTTTTTTTTCACACGTTTTTAAATAAATTATCAATGGTATAATATTATTTGGAGAAATAATATTAGTACGAGATAATACAAATATTTTCTGGAAATCTATTAAATAACAAGTGGTAATGAAATATCGGTATTTGATTATGCGGTAGTATAAAAATTAAAGCTTTTTTAATTTTCCCCTCTTTTTGTATTATATTACAGTTTAATTTTGAAAAGAAAAAAAATGTTGTGGAAAACATATTATTCCGGTCAAAGGAAAGGAACCCTTAAATTACCTTCACAATGTTTTTTTACACGTTTAAAACTCCTGCGTCTAATTTACAATTAACCCTCCGATTAAATGTCCCGGTGTTTTATACATAAACCAATCTAATTATCGGTCCAATGTTTCTCTCTTATACCTATGCATATATATATATATAATATATGGGGTGGTGTATATTGTATAAAAAAAATTAAAATAGTATTAAAAAAAATAAATAAAAAAAAAACGGTTGATGATAATATCAGATTACGAGTACTTTTTGCTTTTTAATAATACTTCCGGGACCTTTCCCATTTTTTTCCTTCTTTTCCTCGACGAGGGTTGGTTGGGTTTATACAAGCCCTTTAGGAAAAAAAAGCTCTTAAAGGGGACGTTTGAGCAATACTCACGAATCGCATGGCTTACACACAATAACTGAGAATATACAAACACACACACATATATATATATATATATATATATACATAATATATCAGTATACACATATACACGACATTACAGAACCAACAACGATGTACGCGTATAATATGCTGGAATGGAAATCTTCTTATTAATCAATGCTCTTTCCCACCCTCGCGTCCCACGGTCGTCCTTTCTCGAACGAACCAATACACAACGGCCGCCGAATAAAAAAAAGGGAGACCAGAAAAAAGTTTTTTAATTTAAAGAAAGTTTTTTTTTTTCCATTTTGTAAAATCTGTTTGAGCAAGTACTTAAGTGCCATTACAAAGTTTAAGAAAAAAAAAAATAGATAACGAGGACCTAATTTATTTATATTTACGGTATTTGTATTTCATTGTACATGCCGTCCAATATCTATTCAATGCAGTATATATTATGTATTCATGTGCGTATATTGTAATATTAATAAATAAAACAAGTGAACCATGGAAAATTATTCTTTTTTTTTTTTAATTTTGAGCGGAACGAAGAAGCTAGTGTTTTTACACTAACCCGAAATCTATCAGGCAATCTAAGCAATTTACAATGATGTATTTTTTTTTTTATTCTGTATATATTTTTTCGTATTGAAATACTTGTGCAAAAGTCTCGCCCAACAACTATTATTCGAAACTGGATTTGCGTCTAGATGGTACTTTAACAAGGTCAATTTTCGGATTTCTCAATATCTCAATTTTGTTATGGAAAAAGCTACTTAGAATTTGACAAAAAAAGTACAATGATGCTTTTTTTCTGTATAAATTTTTTCTTATTGAAATACTTGTGCAAAAGTCTCGACTAACAACTATTTGAAACCGGATTTGCGTTTAGATGGTACTTGAAAGAGGTAATTTTTTTGAAATTCACATTTGTTTTTTCGAAATTCGGGAAAACCAGCCAAAATCTGACAAAAACGACTCGAAAACTGTCTTTTTTTAATTCAAACTTCATAAAAATTTAATATAGATAAACAATAATATAAGAAATATTTTGCACAAGAAAATTTTAAAAATGTGAAAAAAAAATGTTGGCCATATTTTTCTAGCACTTCTTTTTATCATTATATTATTTTTATTTTCTTGATTTATTAGATAAAAAAAGGAAAATAAGGCAAAGGTAAAATGAGTAAAGTAAAATAAAGTAAAACAAAGATAAATAAAGTAAACTATAAACAATCTGTTCGGTTTTCTTTGTCTATACTTTACTTATTTTTGCATAACTTCACTTTATTTTACTTTATCTTTTTTTCTATTTTTTTTTTTTTCAATGTGACTTTTTGTAACGAACTGATTATGTATATGAAAGTTTATCATTTTTTTCCCTGTGTTTTCATAAAACACTATTTATTCGAATAAGAAAGAGGTATAATTTAGTTAGGCATTACGACTCCGCTTCCGTGACGCACGCCACTGCAGTAAGGCTCAAATACTAATAATATTCATAAGATTTTTAACGATTAGTGAAATTATTAAACTTAAAGACTATGTATACACACTATTATTCGAATTGTAACTGTACACATACATTATTTTAAAGATTTAGTCAACGTGATATGAGCTGGAAACTTTTGTTATTATGAAGTTTTATTCTCTTTAGATGTTTATGAAAATAATAAATGTATATATTAATTTTTCTAGTATCGCGCGATTACTAGTGTATACGACTATTTGATTATAATTATTATAAAGTAACAAAGTAATTAGAGAATCATGTAAAATGGGAAATGAGAAATTATATTTTCAACACAAACTGTTACTTTAAGTATTTTAAATCAGTTATATATATTTTAATTAATTAATTAATTAATTATTTTTTTTTTTTTTTTTGGGGGGGGGGGATAATTATATCTGTCGTCAAATAAAATGGTATTTTGTGAGAAGGTTGTAAGTTATGTTATGTAACTCAATGAATCCTGCAGTTCGATTTGGAATTTTATTATTATTATTTCGTTTTGTTTTCAAGCTCTCTCCATTTGAGAATACATACGTATTATTGTCGAATAGGACTGATGAAAAATTACCGATGACAACGGAAAGAACGAAAATCCGGTTTTTAAAAAGCCTATTATACATAATTTAATGTGATCATCCTGTGTGTGCGTAGGATAATGGGATGCAAATTATAAAAATAAAAATAACCAGTTGGGATTAATAATAATAATAATAACAAGACCATTATCCCCAATTAGGCGAATTGCATTTCGGGTCGAAATTAACCGGCTTGTTAACCTCTGGAGAAAATTGAAGTTTTTATTCCGTCCGTCGTCGTCGTCGTCGGTTAATACGTAGATAATTGGCCACGCAGATTGCGACGACGACGACGTTATTTACGGTCGTTCTTTTATAAAAAGTCATAACATAAATTATACCGGACGATGTTTATTGTGTAGGAATTTTAAATGTACCAAGGAAGGGCTGCTGCTAACGGAATTACATTGGGGAGGGGGAAAAAAATAAAAATAAAAATACTATGTAAACACAGGAGGCAGGCAATTAAGTTTAATTTTCTCGACAAACAAAAAAAGCGTTATGTACTAATAATAGTAATAATAAATTCCTATTGGACCTTTTTCATCAGTAGTTCACCTGTTGTATTGCAATTATTTCCGAACACATAAATTAAACAATACGTCTTCGTACTATTTATGTAATTAAATTATATATTCAAAAAAATTATGCGTAGAATCACTCGAATTGTTCGTGTACAGAAAAGTTATTATTCAATTGGGTTAGCGCGTCGTTAGGTTTTTATATTTTGATCTCCGTAAATAATTCATGATACGACGAGACTATAATAATTAAATAACTTTATAACAAATAAATATAAATGTCTATTAGCATTTCTACGTGTATTTGTGTTCACTAAACTAACACTCTTATAATATTATGTACTATTATTTATCTTTATATCTTTATTTTTTACACTATTGCTATTGAATCATGTATTTTACGAAAAACTTACTATTTCAATATAGTTAATTATAAAAAAAACACTAGCTTCTTCACTTCGTCCGGAATCTAAAGTAATATTAATATTATAATAAAATATTGTGTCATAGATCTCTAATTTCAAGGTATCGTTTCATTGACGTAGAAAAGTTGAGTCTAATTAGTTATGATTAAGGTGCTGATTTTTGTATATTTGCATAAATTTATCATAGAAGAAGACAATCGAATGATTTCACTACAGAAATATTTTGCCGGACTAGCTGAATGATTATTTAACTTATAGTTGAAGCTACGTATTTTAATTTATATTTAACATTTATCAAACATTTTTGTCGAATGTAATAAAAAATTTTATTGCGTTTTCATAAAATGATAGCTTTATGTTTGCAGTAGCAAAAACTAAAAAAAAAAAAGTCATTAGTTTAAAAAATTAATCGCTTGTATAACCTGTATAAAATGAAATTTTGAAACGTGATGACCTTTATTTTTTATGATTTAAGTAAATCGTAAAATTATTATAAATTTAGTTTTATATATTTTACATTTTTATTTACATATTATGGTAAAAATAAATATGGAAATATTTATGTATATGTTTTGTCGGATTTTAAATACATATGTAAACCGTTTATCGGTTAACCGTAATAATCGTTTTAAAATTAATAAAAACAATTGATTAATTAATTAAAAATAATCGTCTTTAATTAACATACCACGGTAAGATATGAGTTGTACCATGTATTATAACAACATTATCCGGTATATATTAAATATTTTTAAATTTCCGTATAGGTCTCGAGTATATTTTATTCTGATAGTTTGTATAAAGGTTTAGTATAAAAAGGGTTAATTCCATAATGTTGTTAATCGTTTGGAAAATGATTTGGCCCTAACTTTCGGAGTACACCCCCCCCCCCCGATGAACAGAAACTGTGTGCGCGGATTAATGATTATATTATTATAAAGATAAAAATTGTGTGGAACAACCGAAGAGATGCCGGAAAGGTATTAAACTTCGGTCGAAACTTGGTCGGGGAAATTAAATGCAGGGAGCAATGTATGAATAAAATTAGTCGGATATACTTCGCACCGTGGGTATTCTTATTATTCGCTCCTCAGATACTCGTGGTGAGAGTGTTGATTTTAAAGAAACGATAAATCACTTTTTATTCAGTAAAACGAATTTTTGTTTGACAAATTTAAAGACATAATAATACACACAATTGCGTGCGATAAAAAATCATTTTCTCGGTCGTCGAATCGTGAGTGTCGTTTTTTTTTTCGTGACAGGCTGAGTCGAGTCGTTGCGTGTGTAGTTGTATGTGGGTACCCTATAATGTAGCGTAGTAATAATTTTCAAAAATAAAAATTTTGAAAATTATTCATCGAACAAAAGTTATTGCATTTGTCAAATCATACTGAGACACCCTGTACATAATATAATATTATATTATACGTGCGTTACATTATTATTATTACGTATACAAAAACCAGGATCGCGTTATCCCGTAGGATGGGATTTTATTTATTTATTTTTATTCTTTACAGAGAGTAATATATAATACAACAGTGTCACGTTGATGGAAACGAATGTTGTTTCCAGCAGGTTATTTCTCTCTCTCCCGCCGTCGCTCTTTTTTTTTTTTTTTTATTGCCTCGTCGTCGGTATTATGGAAATATTTTCTCAGGGCCCCCGTGTACCCATATATATATATATATTATATACGACCTCGTGTATAGCAGCGGCGGAGGCGGAAAGAAATGAAGCGCAAACGGCACACGAAATCGACGAGGGGTGGCGGCGCGACGGGGCCGGGGTGCGTCGGTAGCGGGCGGAACGGCGGCGCTTGCACGTCGTCGTCTCCTTGGAAACGTTAACCGAAGCCATTTTCGGGCCAATAACTATACATGTAAGTTTGTTCTCTCTCTCTCTCTCTCTCTCTGTCCCCCACTCTCTCTTCCACTCTCCTATTTTATAAATGTGAGCGTATACACGCGTATCTGTATATAGGTACCAAGAAGACGAGGGAGCGAATAATAATAATAAAAAAAATCGTAATAACTCAAGTTTCAGTTCAATAAGCTAAAAGCGTTTGCTGCTGCTGCTTTTCCTCTCTGGGGGGGGGAACACGTGCGCGCGAGAGAACGAATTTTTTTCTCTCCACAAAATCCGACAACTTTTCCATCACATACGCCGTGCCGCCGCCGCGCCGCGCTAATAACTGAATTATTCAATTATTCAGAATTCCCGACCAGACACCTGTCGTACAATAATCATATCACTTAATCGTCTCGGTAATAATAATACGCCTGTAATGGGTTTATTCGTCGTACAGATAATACGGTTGATTAATAATTTTATATTATTAAATATTAATTAATAGTGTTTTTACAATGATATTTATTTATTTTTTCTGTGTACAACTTTTCGTATGGAAATACTTGTCCAAAAGTTTCGATCAGTATTTTTTTGAAACCGGATTCGCCTCTAGATTGTACTTTAGAGAGATCATTTTTAGAATTTCTCAAATCTTCATTTTTTTTTTTTTTTTTTTGAAAAAAGTACCCAAAATTTGACAAAAACAATTCGGAAACCATCATTTTTTGATCCGAACTATATGAAAATTTAAACATAAATAGAAAATCATATAAGAAAGATTTTAGTGCAAGAAAATTTTGAAAATGTAAAAAATAATTTTGGACATTTTTCTAACCTTTTTTTTTCTCATTTATTTTTTATATTATTAATTTCCCTTGTTCAGAATCGTTTTATTGAATATTAAAATTCAATACACCCGTCAAGAAAATCCCACCCGTCGTGCGAAGAACAATCGTCGTGCGAAGTATGTCTGGGTTTTTTTTTTTAACGATGACTACGTAACTAATACTCGAGCGTAAACGTTATAATAGTCACAAATTATAGAATATATATTGTAATAACTCCTTAATAGTACAACTCTGAGAAAAAAATTTAAAATATTAAAAACATTTTTTCTTTTTATTGTTTTAAGAACCAGTCAATGTCGGTATTGACCACGTACCAGAACGGAAATTTACAATGCTATTCGAGGACCGGAACCAGAACCGAAAATAAAGAAGAAAACCTCGAAAAAAAACAGTGTTATTTCTCCATTCAATGAGATACAAAATAAGACAGAATCAAATTGTTCCATTAAAGGATAATTTTATTTATAAAAAAAAAAATATATGTTCTTTTATTTCTTAAGACACTTAAATTCAAGTATAAGAGAAGATGGATATGGAATTTTTACACCTGGTTCGCTGAAATTAATGTCCTAATATCTTTTCTACAACATCCCAGTGTTTAATACAGTGTTCTAGTGGTCGAAGTACCAGAAGATTGATAAACAATATAACTGTCAAATTCCATCTGATAAATTTCAATGGATCTGAAAGTTCTAAAAAAAAAATATTTATATATAAAGCTTCGGATGAAAGATTTAAATACACAAAAAAATATTTATTTTGATAATGATGATTGATCTACTTATTTATCTCTTTTTTTTGAGTAATTTTGTTCTGGGTTGATTGCGTCGAGTAATTTAATTTCTAATAATATTTTAAAACTCATTATAAGAATAATTATTTTTAAACTGTGTTTTTACAATGATAGTGTCAACGAAAAAATTATTTTTCTCATCTTTCCATAACACATTAATGAATGAACAATGAAAAACCTGTCTACAGCAGCGTGTGTACCGGACATCACTAATGCATATTTTACAATTGCTGATATGATGTTTCCTATTACATAGGAACAATCCTATGTAATACGGGAGGTATGGTCACCCTAAAAATACTGATAAATTATAGTTTATCACATTTGAAGATATATCTGATTCTAAATCTAAATTAAATGCAATAAAAAATAATGAAATCAATTTCAAATATAAGTTACTGTATGAAATGATACTTTTGCAGAAACAAATGCATTATTTTTATTAACCTGAAGTTTAGTATCAAGTTTTAAGTTTCATTAATGAAGCCAAAAAAAAAAAAACCTATTGAAACGGATTTAATTTTGTTATCGTTTCGTTAATTTTGTTCGTTTAATTTATCTCGTGATACTTGTTTTATTGTATTATTTTTGATACAATAAAACAAGACAAAGTTGTGATAGTTAAATAATTGTAAAAAAAGCAAATAAAAGTTTGTAAACAATTTAAACAGTGGTTAACATAATTTTCTTTTATGAAGAAATCCGTTAATGTTTAGACTGCGAGGGAAAGTTTGTAAAGAGGGCGGAAACTCGTCGCGAAAAAAATCAGAGGAAGTGCTTAATCCGTTCATCATTAGGGTAGGTTTCATTAAGCAACTGACGATGAGTGAAAAAAAAAAAAAGAGAAGAAGAAGAAAAAGCAATAAAGAAAAACGGAAAAAGTAATTGAGAAAAAGGGACCATGATACTTGTCGCGGGGTGCAGACTGCTGAGGGGTAAATAACCTCAATTCTTTGCGGGTAAAATAATAATTAACGAACCGAGCGACCAGACGGTATTTTTTTTTTTATTATTCTTTTTTTCATCAGTTCATTTAAAGTTTTAAAAGTGTTTTTCTTTTTTTTTTTGCGTCAGGCAATCTACCGTTTAACGATGAACGGTTGTGAATGGCTCATTTTCTCTCTTTTTTTTTTTATCAACCTGTTGACCTGTATTTTTAAACCTCTGCCTTACTGATTAGCACGTGCTTGTCCTTGGAATACGATTTACATTTATTTTCCCAACAGTTTTCCTAATCACGTAGAACTTCCATAATACATTTATTATTAGCGTTTAAAGAGACGTTTTCGATAATAACGTTATATTTTATCGGTACATAGCCTTGTAAAAATTGTATTTGGAAGTCAGTATTTATAATTGCTAATTTAGTACATATTATTGAATAAATAAAGGGTTTATATAAATTAATATTGTTATCAAATCACTCTGTAAATTGAACTGAAAATCTCGATGATTTTTGTCAATACGGTATTTATTTTGGGAAGTGAAAATTGCATAGTTGGTCAATTAAAATAATTTACACTTTCCAAGGGCGGAGTGGACCTCCTTATCCCCTTTCCTAAGGGTACTCACGTGAGTCATACATGCAAAGCTCGATCTAAGTATTTTTATATAGCTGCCCGGCATATTTTTGAACTCGCCGCTGCTTGTCAAGGTCACACAATATTCACAGAAGCACAAAATTATAATAATTATGAACACACAAATTATGTTACTTGTTGAAATAGCCTCGTGAGTCTGGGAGACTTCGATATTTATATTTACATCCAAGTTCTAATCAGCATTTACACTGTTTAATAGTGTCGTATTCTAGTGATCTAATCTGTATACTTAAACTGTTATAATATAACAATATAGCGTAAAACACAGTTTATTTGCTTCTCGTTTATGTGGCAAAAATTTTGAATTTTTTTTTCACAAATTTTTCCTAAAATACTTTTCACAGTGTTGCTACGTTAAACAAACAGCTGTGCGTGAAACATTTTAAATAAATAAAATCAAATTTATTTGAAAAAGATGGTAAAATTATCTCGTTAATACAAAATTAATGGGATTCAAAAATTTCTCCTAAATACGTCTTGTATATTACACCAAGTATACAGAAACACCCACGGTAAACACCAAAAAACCGTCTCTCCGTCACCACACGATGCCGCCGGTAGGTTTATAAAAAGGTCGGGGCGGCGATAATATAACAGCCACCACCACAATGCTTTCGATTTTTTTTTCTCGCACTCCCTACACTACCGTTTCCATCTTATTTTGAATGCGTGCCCCGCTGCCACACCATCGTCGTCGTCATCTCGTCTTGCCTCCAACATACGTATATATATATATATATTTAGATGTGTGTGTGTGTACGGTTTTGGCATTATTGCAAAAAAACCAATTTCACTCAGTTTAATGGAAATATTTATGAGATCTACCGGGGCCATTTGGGGACGGGTGGGACGGCAGTAGTACGGGTCGGGGGCGGGGGTGTGCGGGTTGAAGAGGGTAGAGACCCGTGTGGTGTGGTTCAGAGAGTTGCAGGAAGAGTTATGGTGGTTTGGGGGGGGGGATAAGTATACGCGAGGAGAATGACAGCGGTATAGGTATAGTACCACTGCTATACATATATATATATATATATATTTTATACGCTGCTGCTGCTGCTAGCTGCTTCTATACACGTCATTCTGGAAGCAAACGCGGTCAGGTGGAAAAGACGCGAGGGATGGGTGGTTCTTCGAAATGAGAATTAATGGCACAAAGAAGTTTGGAATCGACCGGGGATAGGAAAAATTTTGCGATAGCGAATGAAAGCGGAGAAGAGAATCTCGCGCAAAACCTTTTATTAAAGGATACTGTGAAAAAAAAAAAAAATAGTGTAGTACGACTTTGCAACGAAAACACAACCTCCTCTCATTACCGCACGCTAAACGATATTTTATTATGTACACGTAACACTGTACGTATAATATTGAATAGGTATAACAATCACTCGCTATTAAAAAAAATAATATAAAAATATTTTGCTATAACATTTTGGCAATGACGTATTTTCTGTATTTACATACCAGGACTGGTGACACTTCAGACGTACACACCTTGATAGATCAGCACAGTCGAGCAAATTTTATCATTTTGGTATTCAGCCGGCCTGATTAATTATTAATAAATGATTAATTATAAATGTACCCATTTAAACATTTCTGCTGAAACGATTACAGCTCGAATATTAAAATAAATAGGCAATAATGAATACAACATGTTTTATGAAATCATTGTATGCATTGTGTAAATCCGAAAAGGTCTATTGTTTATCATGTTAAATAAATATTCTCATGTCATTGAATAGCATTTTTATTTTATTGGAATTATATAAATTTAATTATTCATTGTAATCATAATATTTTACCGAACACTTCCTGTCACCAAAGATTATATCTTTTATCACCGGAAATCCAATAAACTGCACTGGCCCGGAATCAGTGAAACATAAAATTTATCGCTATACACAATTATTACATTAATGAATAAGTCATTTTTATCGCGCAGTGTGACAAAACAAATTACAATACAAGCGTGAATTCATATTGCTTTTTGTATAGATAGGACACGATGACAAATAATAGCTACAAAAGGACTCTGCTTTTGATGAGCGTATGTATAAATCAAATAATAATTAGGTAGATTTATTTTATTCCCTGTGGACTGTCCTATGTCTACAGTTTACCCGATATTGTTGTTATTCAATCGAAGCATATTTACACGGTAAAATTTGCATTCAACTGTGAGTATTGTAAATTCTCGTACACGTGGCTTGAAATAACCAGACCTGCGAAAAATATAAAATAATAAC
Organism: Stegophylla sp. TES_Ste_2020; assembly: GCA_025469315.1. NCBI lineage: Eukaryota > Metazoa > Arthropoda > Insecta > Hemiptera > Aphididae > Stegophylla > Stegophylla sp. TES_Ste_2020. Next base: position 31,381 of record JAIPRM010001609.1, read on the forward strand.
AAGCAAATTAAGTCATGGAAATAATAGGATCGTCAATGTACACTTTGCGATAACTCTATTAGTCCTAAATTGTAATTTAGGTTTCATTAAGAACATAATTGACAACGTGTCATCGTCGATACGGTGACTTTAAAACTATTAAAATATGTGCTATTATATTGCAATAATAACGATGAAAATAAAACCTCTTGTTCCGCCCCCCCCCCGACCATCATATGCATTACAATATTATATTTATGCAACGTTGTCTTTCATTAAACTTTTTATTCATAAATCATTACAAATCAAAAGAACCCGAACCAAAGACTTTAAATGACATAGACTCCTTTGAACGATTTAACGCTGTAAACCATTTAAAGGTTCATCGTCGACCCTACGTGCGTTTATATTGTCAAAATAAATATCCTTGTACAAATTATATATTTTATGCATATTAACTAATATAGAATCCAACGTAATAAAATTCAATTATGTTGTTTAAATAAACGAAAAGGTATACGAATAAAAATATATAAGTGTTTTATTTTATTAATTTTAAATGAAAAAAAATCGTACCCATGTGTACATCATAACACGGTGTTATATGTATAGGGATGAAGGAGCACTTGAAACTGCATTTGCGCCCCTATGGAAATCTCAGTTTGTTTTACAAAACAAATATATACAAACATGTGAATATATTCTCCTCTACACGGATGATGCATTTTTAATGCTCCCTCCAAAATCAAATTCTGCACATATCGGTTAACACTATAAATTTTAAGTAGCAGTTAAATTAATTTTATATCGAGTACAAACAAAACACAGTTAACACAATATACTGTATCTACTTATTGTACACATAATAGTAAATAGCCCATAGGTACCATGTAGTTGCACCGACAATATATTAAATTAATTAAGTAAAGTATAAATATTTATGTACCTATGTAATATCGACTTATTATATTATACTTCCTAATACTTAATTGTGCCTAAATAATTATATAAGTATAATTATAAATATGTAAAAAATAAATTATATATAATTAACTTTATGAGTAATTTCATAATAGACACGACAGTACAATAAAATAATATTTTTTTTTTAATAAATGTATAGTCGTAAATATTTATTGTTTTAACAAAGGACTTTTTCATATTTACATAATATAAAATATGTTTTAAAATAGCGTGGAAGATATTGAAACCGAGAAATGACTTGAATATAAGATATATATATATTATATAGTGTATACACAGAATATTCTCCTCTCCGTACAAAGAGCGATGAATTGTATTGAGATATTTTTATGAGATATTTTTTCCGAGTATTTTCAAAATGAAAACTCATTATAATTTTACGTAAGAAAGACCTTTGTGCCATAGTTAACCTGCAAAATGTGTATATTCGATGCGTGAAATTTAAATTGAACGTTTCCAACAAACTCTGTGGTTATACACGTATTTTTATTTATTTTATACACGGTATGAATTTGCGTACGAAAGATGGCCACGTAGATTTCTTTTTTGTATTCCAACTAAAGCATTTCAACAAATTGCATCTATTTTATTTTGATCAATACAACAACGTTGGTAGTTAATCCGTTCGCGTCTTCAAAGACGCATTATCAGTTCGCCTACATAATGTAATACAAATAATAAATATGTTGTAGGCACAACATATTAATGGGTGGTCGTGTTCAATTTTAAAGAAATTACAAATCATTTTTTCAATAAAACAAGCGGAGTTTCAGTTTATTTAATGCAATTTTACTTAAAAATTATAAAGTTTATATAAATATATACGTATTACAAAAACAATTATTTCGTACTCGGCTAGTTTTATATCTCATTGTTAACTGAGAACAGAAAAAAAAACTTTTTTTAAAGCCGTTTTTGTCAAATTTTGGGTAGTTTTTCCAAAATGTTGGAAAAATTATTAAGAATTTCTAAAAATTACCTCCTAAAAGTACTTAAATGAACAAAATTATGGTTAAAAAGTCGTGCTTTTGAATAAGTATTTCTATGAGAAAACGTGATCACATAAAAAATGAAAAAAAAAAGAATTGTAAAAACACTTTGCTCCACTCAAAATCTAAAATAGATAGGAGTTGGGTTCCACTAGGTACAATTTACTTTTTCGTTCCACATGTTACCTGACCGTTTCGTGCTGTTAATTTGTGAAGTTTTCCGATTTTTTTGTATTTGATTCGATATTTGGATTTAAACATCAAATATTATTATTATATTGCAAATATTTGTTATCAAATCATTTTGAAATAATTTTTTATTATTTTATCTACCATAATACTAATTTATTTTACTCTTTATTAGTGTATTTTTTGAAATAAACTATTTGATTAATTAATAAATACAACACACACTATAGTTCACTTATGCATTGTGTGTTCTGTTACATAATAATATATCGTTACTTATTAATTGTTATAGACGTGAGCATAACATAACGTCCCTTCATACTCATTATATAATATGTATAATATACGCTTAATCCAAAAATCGTGTACTGCGTGTACTATGTATAGTTCATGTTCTACATATAAACGCCATAATTATTATAATAATACGTATTATTAAAATTAGCGTGCCCAAAATGTGTACTTGTCGTACCAACGATAGCGAAATAAATAATACAAATTAAACTGTAACTCTGTAACTTTACATCATACTACTTTTTAGAAATTAGCTATACACATAATGCACGCATGTTGTTTATCATGCTTTGTTCACGTGGAATAAATAAATTAATATTTATGTAGGAAAAGTTTTATATTTTCGATAATTTTGGCCATTTACAATTAAATTATATAATTGTCAAAAGTAAAAATAAAGTACCTAAAAGTTAGGTTAGCAATGTTGAATTTGAAAACATCAATATTTTTAACATTTTCTAATCTAATTCATGATTTGAAACCGAAAAGTAATACCTATTTCAATCCTGATTACTAGTTTTAAATTATTTCAATTTTGAATACTAATTTTTGTTTTTTCAGTTTTGTTTTTAATTTTGAAAATCTGTAATTGTTTAGTTTTCAATTTTGAATATAGATTTTTTTTTCGATTTTGAATATTGGCCTTTGATTTTTTTCAATTTTAGAATTTGGTTTTAAAGTTAATATCATTTTCGATTTCGAATAACGGCCGGTTTCAAATTTTTTATTTTTTGATATCAAAATGGATTTTTTAGTGCTATTCAAAACCAGTGTTGAAATAGTGGTTTACTTAGTCATAGCTATGAAGCAGATATGATTATCAAATATTAAAATAGATAGTAAAATGTTATAAAACTTTAAATCTATATTATGCACTTTTGGATTATTGTCTTTTATTTTTCAGTTATTGTTGATTTATTGTTTTGACATAAAAAATAGTAAAGATATAATGAACGATTAGATTCTTAATTCTTCTATAAAATAAAGTTCTCATTGCACATTTAAATACCTTACTTCCTCCTCAAATAAAAAAATAATTATACCGTTCTTACTCCTTACATCATATGCATTATGTACTCTATATAATATGTATGGCTAAAAATCTAATGTCATTGATGCAATTTTACTTATTTTTTTAAATGCGATTCCTTTATGATATTTTGACTTCAAAAAAAAAAAAAGCGCTTGTATTTATAATGAAAAATGTAACCGATTAAATTCTAAATAATTAAAGATTAAATTTTTGAGTGAAATCATTGTTTTTTTTTTTTATTAAACTAATGGGTTTTTTGATATTTGGGACGGATGAGCTGTATAATTGTAATAATGGTATATAGCGATTGATAAAACCATGTTCTCGATCACTTAGTAAATAACTCGGAGGCCCGTCTTGCTAGTATCATATTTCATCAGTGTGATCATTGAGCGGCGATAACAACAGGTACCTTATATAAAAATATATAATGCATACAAATAAACAGTTTACCATACATTTTATTTGTTGATTAATTTAATAAATTGAAAATAGGTGAATGGTGTCATAGTGAAATTAATTTCATCAGAAAAAGTGAATAATGGAAATATTATGTTTGTCCTAAAAGGATTGAGCACGAAATTCTGTGCAACGTCACCATATTTCAGTGACATAGAATCTGTATTATATATTTAAGTTTAAAAGTTCGTGTCAAAACTATTATTACATTTAAAATTTTGTTAATTAATGTTTTTTGAAGTACCTGCGTAAAAGGAAGGAGGTGTCTGTGTATAAAGTTCAAGAAGAGTAACTATAAAATAAATGGTAAAACAATAATTGTACACTCCACCAGTGGCGTTTTTAAGACTGTTGTTCGGGGGGGGGGCTAAAACTACTCTTTGGGGGGACTTAGCCCCCTAGCCCTCCCTTAAATACGCCCCTGCATTCCTTGTATACCATTCTGTGAACGTGAGTCACGATTATTAATATATTTGGCAACATTATGAAGAATTTAAAAAATGAAACGTGCTCAATCGAAGTAATCAAAAAGGTACTTCCAAAAAGGTTTCGGAGACAAGGACAGTGCCAAAAAAACCTGACCAACGTTAGTCGTCCATTCGTCGTACCCTGATGGACAGTGAATTCCGACAACATCATTTTATTGTATTCGATTAAATTGCCTCGAGTCAATATTTGAGTTTCGATTTTGAATACTATCGCGTACAAATCCCGCGGCGCCGCTCGTACCCACCCCCACCCCGAGAAAATAAAATATACCGATAGAAAATAACCGATGACGGCGGTTTCCGGTCCCACTGCACTCGTCGGTGGACTACAGCAGTTTTCGTCGATAGAAAAAAAAAAAATAAAAAAAATTCGATTACAAGTCGAGTTCCCCTGCCGGACCGTATATTATTATAATATGTATATCATACAGCGATTTGCCATTGTTTGGGGAAATATATGTATATATTATAATAATAATATAATATCGTGAACAAAAAAGAAAAAAGGCGGATCACACACACACGCGTGTGGGGTCTTCGTGACGGCGGCGGCGGCGGCGGCGGCGGAGTAGGTTTGATCGATAACGTGCGCGGAACACACGAGGGGGCGAAAAAAAGCTCATGCGGGTGCGCGTTATAATACGCGCTGTTTGTACGCGCGTTTACGCGGAGCTCGGGCGTTTTTTTTTTGGGGGGGGGGGGTGCCGGTATACCTTTTTTG
>JAIPRM010001610.1:0-36493 GCA_025469315.1 Stegophylla sp. TES_Ste_2020
ATTACACTACGATCATGAGTGTAATCTCAAGAATGCAAGAGAGTACACTTGCAACCGCTAGATTTTTTGTGGGGTGCAAATGCATAGTATTGCCCCCCTAAAATTTTAAATTTTAAAATTGTACTCATAATCAAATAGGTATATGTTCATATTTTTTTAAATTATAATAACAATGATTATTAATTGGCAGCCTATTGAAATGTTGCACTATGAGTAACTAATTTTTTTAACAGCAAAATATTATATTAATGAATACAAAATAAATGGTATAATATATTTAAAAAAAGCCGGACATACTTTGCACCACGAATATTCTTCGCTCCTCGGATCATATGCTCTTGAAGGGTGAGTAAAATTTTAAAGAAACCATAAATCATTTCTTCAATGGGACGATTCTGAACGAAGCAAGTTAATATAATATTTATAACATAAAGAACAATAATAGTCGTCATTTGTATCAATAGTCTTTCTTGTCTATATTTTACTTTACTTTACTTTACTTATATTTACCTAAATAAATAAAGAAAAGGAAAAAAATTAATAAGAAGAAAAAAATGTTAGCAAAATGCCCATATTTTTTTTTTTCATATTTCCGAAGTTTTCTTGCGCCAAAACGTTTCTCATATTTTTGTTTATCTGTATTTAAATTTTCATAAAGTTTGCATAAAAAAATTATGGTTTCCTAGTCGTTTTTTGTCAAATTTTAAATAGTTTTTTAAAAAAAAAGAGATCAAAAATTCAAAAAATAACCCCTCTAATGTATACCAACTAAAGGCAAATCCGGTTTCTAAAAATTGCCGATCGAGACTTTGAACGAAACATAGAGATAAATGATCATTTTTTCATGTCAAAATTGTAGCGGCTATTCAATAATTTTGGGTTTTCGTAATGCACCCTGTATAACAACAATAATAATAAGCGCGTACTACCCGTTCTGTGTCTTTTTATAAGATCATACGTCGTTACATTGTTATTTTTTTGTTATTCTTTCGACAAGCACAAATCAAGAAACGTTATAATATGATATAACAATATTATATTATTGTTGTATCCACTACAACTGCAGCAACAGCAACAGTACAATATTATTTTTATTGCATGACCGGCAAACAGAAAATATAAAACGTAATGATAATAATAATAATATAATGATAATAATGAACTGTACCGCAGCAGCAGCTAAGGTGATGTGTGATTGCGATTGATTGTATAACAATAATAATAATTGTTATTTACGTCTCCTGTGCGCGCGCATCGACGAGGTGTGTACGTCGTGAAATATATTATTATAACTACCAGCTATCGTCGTCAGGCCATTTTGATATTTTTCGACATCCGATTCGGTACACAGATAATTTAATTATTATCGACAGATCATGTGAAGTTTTCGTGTTCAATATAAGAGTGTTGTAATATTATTACCGATCTCGTTATGCGTTGTTAAAATACAAATAGTTTACCTCGTGTTTCCGTGCACACGTGAATATTATAATTAGGTATAGAATGTCGTGAAAAAAAGTCATCGAATCATAATATCATGTTATTATTGTTCTACGGTATCAAGTAGATTTATATTTTTCTTGTTCGACATGATCGCCTTTACACCTGACCTGACATCTATGGCGATTACAATAATATTGTACAAACATATTATAATACGGTGTGTTATTCGTATACCTGTAACAATATTATAAATAATGTATAATATAACTGTTATCACGAGCATATAACAATATTATTAACGTGTCGATTCTATTTGAAAGAATGCATTAAGTGTCTTTTTTTTTTTTTTTTTTTTGCGGTGAAGAAGCTAGTTTTTTTAATATAATGCTTATATTTATATTTATATGTATAAAACAATAAAAAAAAGTTTTTGACTTTTGTTATTTTATTTTATTTTAGATTCTGAACAGAACGAAAAAGCATATGAATTTACAATATTATTTTATTTATTTTTCCCCCGTTCTGTGAACACTTTTTTGTGTAGAAATTAGAAATACTTTTCCACTTTTTGAATCAGAATTCGGCTCTAGACGGTAGATTTGGCTTAAGCATTTATCGAAATTCTCATAATTTTTTTAAGGGTTATTATCACTTGACCCTTTGATTGTTGGACTCATTGTGGCTATTGTAGGGCCCGTTGTGGTTATTGCCGGGCTCATTGTGAACATGGTAACCATGGGAACGTGGTAACCATGATAACGTCCTCACCTTAATTTTGATTTTTATTTTCGAGGAAGTAACGTGTCTGACGTATTTTTATGTGGGGAGAGGGGTAAACCAAATCCTACTCAATTGAAGCCAAATATGGCTCAAATAATTTCTTTTTTTATTATTAATTGTAATTATTTGAATACCCCTTCCAAAGAATAAAGGATTATGCCCCGAAAGTTAAAGCGAGTACCAGTTTACTCTCTACTAGAGTTTTTCTATGAAAATAATAAAACAATTTAAAAAAAAATCCTAATAAATATACAACAAATACTTTCACAAATACATTTTTTTATTGAAGGGGCGATCGCCCCCATCGCCCCTCCCTAAAATATGCCACTGCTTTGAGGGTAGGTTTAGTGAGGTACTGACAGTAATTTTAATCGTATAATAACTGAACCTCCGCTCAGAATCATTTTATTGAAGAAATTATTTATCGTTTCTTTAGCACTCAATACACTCACCAAGAATATCCCACCCGCAAGCGAAGTAAAACCATGGTGCGAAGTTTGTCCGGCCTTTTTTCGTTTTTTTCTTTTTTTTTTTATGTGTACACATTTTCGTACAGAAATACATTTTCAAAAGTTTTGACCAGCAACTTCTTGAATCATAATTTGCTTCTAGATGTACTTTTGAGAAGTCAGTTTTCAAAATGCTCAATAGTTTGTTTTTCAAATTTGGGAAAAACACCTCGGAAACTTTTTTTTTTATCCAAACTTTTTAAAAATTTAAATAAAAGTAGACAATAAGATGAGAAATTTTTGGCGCAAGAAAATTTTGAAAATGTTAAATAAAATGTTTGGAAATCTTTCTCTAACGCTTTTTCCTCATCAGTTTTTTTTTTCTATCTAAAAACACAGTGAAATATAAAACTAGCTGTACAAAATATTATTTTTTTTGTTTTATTAATAAACTTTATAATTTCAAGTAAAATTGTCTCGTATAAACTGAAGTTCCACTCAAAATCGTTTTATTGAAGAAGTGATTTTTTTTTTTTTTTTAATTTAACGCGCCCACCAAATCTCACCCAAAGAACGAAAAATACCCATGGTGCGAAATTTTTTTTCACATCCAATTAATTTTATAAACATTCATGGTTGGAGATATAACGTTGTAGAGCAATATACCCGTGTATTAACAAGTTTCTTAATTATCATTGGCGGTAATCCAATGTTCGAGTACCGTACACGAGGTATAGTGTGAATGCACCATGTCAGGAATAATTGCCGGTAATCTTAACGGTACGATACTGCAAGTATAGAATAAATGTGCGCGGGCTCGTTGGAGGTCATTTTAAAATCTCGACTTAAAATTATTAATAAAACGTTCATGACATTTTTTTAATCCGTATGAAAACTTATTACCACGCTTCATATTGGAAAAATCCATATACGAGTATTCTAATAAGATATTGCGAATTTATAATATTGCCCACGTCTAGAATATTATTTCAACTCTCAAATTAATATAAATGTAAATATAATATTTAATCTCGAATAATTAAACATTGTACGTTAATAAATATCTATACCTACTTATTTATAAATGTTTGTTTTTTATATTGAAATATGTACCGTTAAAATACATGTAAGTAATTGCAAAATTTTTGAACTCGAATATTGTGGTTGTATATTATTCGAAAATAAATTCAAAGAAAGTAATAAATTAACAGAAAAAAGGTGATATACCTTCTAGATTCATCGAATGTATAACATGTACCAACATTACTTTTTATACACATTTTTATAAATTGCTAGTTAGCCAACATGAAACATGATAATATATATATTTTTATAAACTATGAATAAATATCAAATTAAATACTTTATTAATTATCAGCAACGACAAATCTACAAACTTGTGCTTTCTTAGCAATTAGTTTTTCTCTCTTAAATTTACTTCATACTTGTCTTGTATGAATGTTACTTTACATAGCGACCGGTTCCTTTCATATATTTATTTTAATATTTAAAAAAAATAATAATATTCTTGTCAACTTATTAAACTGAAACCAAATTCATTACACCTAAAAACACGTCATGTAGTATTTGAAAAAAAAGCCAAAAAGCCGGACATACTTCATACCTCATTCGCTCCTTGAGTGGAATTTAGTGGGTGTATTGAATTTTAAAGAAATGATAAATCATTTCTTCAATAAAATGATTCTAAGAAAAGCTTTATTTTATACAAGATAATTTTACTTAAAAATTATAATGTTTATTATTATTACAAAAAAAAATTAATACTTTTACTCAGCCAGTTTTATACTTATAATTCATTAAGAACAAAAAAAAAAATATATATTTTGGTAGGAAAAAATATTTTACATAGTATTGTCTATCTATATTTAAATTTTCATAAAACTTAGATTAAATAAAGTTTTAATGACATTTTTGTCAAATTTTAATTAGTTTTTTCCAAATATTGGGAAAACTATAGATGATTTCAAAAAATGACTTCCTAAATGTACCATTGAAACTTTTAAATAAGAATTTTTATACGAAAACCTGTACGCATAAAAAAAAAATAAAAATATAAACATCATTGTAAAAATGCTAGTTTTTTTTTTTTTGCTCTATTCTGAAAGTAGATAATTTAATCATAAAGGTATTACATTTATAATTATTTATATGATACACTTACTTTTTTTATAAGACGGAATAAAAATTTAATTTTTGTAATAAATGGCAAATGGCAAAATATGTTTTATCAAAAGTGGTTGATCAATCGATAAGAATAATAAATTACAAGAAATGTTAATTAATGTGATTTTTAACATTTTATAACGCTATATACTAAAACTAAAGAAACATAATGCGCGAGACCTTCCCCCTAAGTCAATGTTAATATTTAACGAGTTGAGGATGTAAATTAATTATATTGAACGACTTGAAACTATTAATAATGCAAGAATAGACTGTTCATTAACTGAGTGAAAAATAATTTGTAAAAACTAAATATATGGGATTTTGTACGGTTTGGTCGGTCATAACGTCGTGTTAATAATAAATATAACAAAATATACATTTGACGTTTTGACCACTCTGGAAAAAAGAAAAAGAAAAAAAAAAAAGTGGGGGGGGGGTCATTTTAATATTGTGTAATCGACCGTTTATACCATTTTATACAGTTGAAAGCATTTTTCTATAATATTAATGATGGTGTATGTATAATGTCGAGTTTTTTGTGTAAAGCATGAAAATCCTGGAGCATAAAAGAGTGAACCCTTTGATGAACGGGAACGAGAACACATTAAGAGATTGCGTTTCCAAAAGCCGGATGTACAAAAAAAAATAGTAATAATAATAATAATAATAATAATAATAGTAATAAATAAACTCATCTCTTTCATCTGTTTAATGACAGGTGTATTAGGCTAAATTGAAATTTATGCTATACCGGCGGACTCCGTCGTGTAACGGGGGAAAAATACATTGAATGTAATATATATATACCTACATTTGTCCGTGTTTTGTGTACACGATGTTCTGCAGGATTTAACAAAAAAATAATAATGCGAATAATAAAAGAATAAAAAAACAAACGCAATAGGAAATATCATATTGCTAAGATTAAAGGTCGTTCCGAGGTCAAAAGCTAATTTTCGTAATTGGCCTCGTCAACAGTATTGTGTGAATAGAGGGTGAATGAATATATAGGGGTCTCGTCGAAACCACCGCATCAATGGATATTTTACACGAGGAAAATTTGCACAAGGAGTACGAGTACCCGTGGCGTGTCTTTGAGTGCAGTGCAATAATAACATTGGGCCAACCCGTGGCTGCCATACCTAAATGAAGCATTGAAATGGAATACGTTTGGAATGACCCATTGAAAATTATATCAAATTACCGTATCGAAATATTGTATCCTTCGCTCAATAGGATCACTGATAAGGAACTGTTATCATACTTTAAAATAAATGCTATTGTTTTTTATTATAACATCTGCATTTCTTAATGTTATTGAAAATTTAAAATGTTACCAGCCAAATAAGAAAAATAATTTTATTTTTCTCGAAATGGTCACTCTTAGCGTATTCCATTTGATTGCTTCAATTCACTATATACGTAACAGTATACGGTAGAGTGGCCCTTCTATATATATTCTTTACTTTACCGATTTAAAGAAAACAAGCGAATACAAAATAATTAAATACCAAAAAAAAAGCCGGACATATTTCGCACGACGGGTGTTCTTAGCACGATGGGTGAGATTTTCTTGACGGGTGTATTGAATTTTAAATAAACGATATATCATTTCTTCAATAAAACGATTCTGAACCAAGGAAGTTAATGATATAACAAATAAATGAGAAAAAAAAAATGTTAGAAAAATGTCCAAAATTATTTTTTCACATTCCCAAAATTTTCTTGCGCCAAAATCATTCTTATATTATTTTCTATCTATGTTTAAATTTTCATATAGTTCGGATCAAAAAGTGATGGTTTCCAAATCGTTTTTGTCAAATTTTGGGTAGTTTTTCCAAAAAAAAAAAAAACATGAAGAATTGAGAAATTCAAAAAATGACCTCTTTAAAGTACAATCTAGAGGCAAATCCGGTTTCAAAATGTTACTGATCGAAACTTTTGGACAAGTATTTCCGTACGAAAAGTCGTACACAGAAAAAAAAAATAAAAAAATAAACATCATTGTAAAAACACTAGCTTCTTCACTTCGTTCAGAATCTAAAACGAGAGTTTTTACGCCAAATCACACTGGGGTAGACGCGTGGGAGTGAAAACGCCGTCGCCGCAGTCTTACCACCGCGTACAACAATTCCGAACCGGAGCAAAATCACGATAATTACAGAGTCATTAAAAAGTATTAAATTTTAAATTGCTTTCCGCGCACACACAACCATTCCGGTGCGGGATATTATAGTATAAACAATGGAATAGATAATAATAATAATAATAATAATAATAATAAAACGAAATGACTGGCTGCAGTACACGTTTAAGATAATTAAAAAGACAATCTTTCGCGCATTAAGTAAATTTAATATAATATACAAACGCGCGCGGCATAAAAGGTTCATATTCGAGGATTGCGCATTATATTCATTAAGTTATACGGTCATAAACTGTGTAATTAAGTCTAAGTAGAACGCGGAAATACAAATTTTTCTAATGAATAATTTTAAAGTTCTCTTCAACAATTTCTTCTGTACGTCTAATAGGCCAACTCGCGAATTATGCGCGTGTTACACACTATATAGTATATTTTATGCTCGTCGAGTAGTATTACTCCTACATTTTGTACGTTATTATTGTCTCAAAACATTATTGTTTCTTTAAAAATTGACAATCCCGAAATCCCACCCGAGGAGTGAACAATACCCAAGGTACAAAAACACGACCACCATTTTAAGATGCAATATGGTATTCGTGTAAAAAAAACATTCAATGTAATTTTAAACTAAAAGTTCCATATTTTTGTTTACTTCAAATCTTTAAATGTTTGCTCCCATTATATTTTGTGCGCATGTAACTGACTTCAATGAATTTCTTGTACTTGATGCCCATGATACTGGTGAATTATTAACAGGTTATATTATTATGAATAATATAAGAGTTTATTTTTGAAATTTTACTCGATTGATTTGAAATATTAATGTTTTTCTTTTTTAAAAATAATATGTACGAATGTATCAATCTTCGTATGCGGATAAATTACCAACAGTTATTCTACATTCAAAATACCTGTTGTTACCAGGGCCGGATTAGGGAAAAATACGCCCAAAGGCAAAATGAATTAAACGGCGTTCCAGCCAAGGATGCACTCAGAAATTTTCACCGGAAAGGCTAATATATATATATATATATATATATATATTATATAATTGGATAGTTCTTAGTTATAGAGGTCAAATTTTTTGAAATTTTATTAATATGGGATGAATTTTCATTTTTAGATTCTGATAAGGAGTGATAAGGATTTTTACAATGATGTTTACTATACATTTTTTTTTTCGATAACTCATTTTCATAAAGTAAAAAAACTATCCAAAAGTATTTTCGAATCAAAATTTGGCTCTGAGGTCTAGATGAGGTACTTTAGTAAAATCATTTTAAGACATTTTCAATTTTTTTATGTAAAATTTTACAAGAATGCCTTTGATACCTACTCTTTTTTTTTTTTTTAATTCAAACTTTATGAAAATTTAAATATTGATAGGCAATAATATGAATAATAATATGTTAATCAAAGAAAATGTTTAATAATACGTGTTCAAATTTAAAATCGTGTTCAACATATCACAATTCATAATGATGGAAATAAATAAGAATATTTATAACATTATCATAATATATTCTATATGTAAATTACAAACAAAATGATTTAAGTGAAGTATTTACGAAAAATTTCAGAGTAAAATTCATTACAAAATCCGGAGAAAAAAAGCCGGACATAATTCGCACGATGGGTGTACTTCGCTCATCGAGTGGGATTCTCTTGACGGGTGTATTGTATTTTAAAGAAACGATAAATCATTTCTTCAGTAAAACGATTCTGATCGAAGGCAGTTAATAATATAAGAAAAAAAAAAATCCAAAATTTTCTTGCGCCAAAATCTTTTTTATAGGATTTTCTATCTATGTTTAAATTTTCATAAAATTCTGATAAAAAAATGATGGTTTTCGAGTCGTTTTTGTCAAATTTTGGGTAGTTTTTTCCAAAAAAAACATTGAAGAATTGATAAATTCAAAAAATGACCTCTATAAAGTACAATCTAGAGGCGAATCGGGTTTCAAAAAGTTATTGATGGAAACTTTTGGACAAATATTTCTATACGAAAAGTTGTACACAGAAAAAAAAAAAAAAAAAAGAAACATCATTGTAAAAACACTAGCCTCTTCACTTCGTTCAGAATCTAAAATGTAAATTTTGATTGTGATATTTGACTTGTGGCATTTGTTTGGTGCTTTTTAAAATTTAGCGCTCTAGGCAATTGCCTATACGTTAATCCGGCCCTGGTTGTTACTCACTAAAGGTCCCCAACGATTGGACTGAAATTGTTATTAACGAGCTTGAGAAAGTTTAATATGTTGAGCTTTTGCAAATAACTTCAAATATACATGCAGATTTCGAAAAAAAAAAAAATGTAAAGAATCAGTTTTGCATTTACATAAATTATCTCTTAGTGTTCACTAGGTAAAAATCTGAAACGGTCATCATCCAATGCAATGCTTATTAATTAATTTATTATAATGATGTGATATGATTAATTTTGACTTAGAGCGTTACTGTGTATATATAGTTGAGATGCAACACATCGAGCCCCATGGTTCGTTCGTCCATGCTAATTTCATTACTACGAAGATATATTTAAATTAATGATTTCGCTAAACTAATAAACGAACGGTTAATAGACGCGATGCGAAATACGTACATAATATAACATAGTTATTCTGCAAATAGTTGTCAGTTGCCAAAATGTACTATTTTTATATTGTTGTAAATTTTACGGGTAAAAGGTATATAATATATTCTCGTTATAAAAATGAATATATTTTTTTTTCGTCGCTATTAAATTTAACGCGAAACAAAAAGTTATAGCGTTAAAGTTTTTCTACCGTTTTGTAATATGCGGTGAGTGCACAATTTTAATGTGTAATGTGTACCAACATACTTGCTTTACTTAACATATTTTATTCGTGCAATAAATTACAAACGCATTATCATATTTACTTTAAAAACTATATTTTTATTATTCTATATTGCATTAGCCCCGTTAAGGTTTATATTATGACATAGCCAACATTTACGTACATATATATTATAATATATATTTATTAGTAAAAGTATTGTTAAAATTATAATAATATTGAAAAATTAAGCAATCATTGATCAAAAGATTAATGAATTGACGAATCTAGATGAATTTTCTATCTTGAATAAATGTATATATATATATTTCTGAATTGAAATTCAATATAGAATTACAAAAAAAGGCGGACATACTTCTCACCATGGGTATTCTTCGCTCCAAAAAATTCTAACCCAAGGGTCAGATGTTCTCTTTGAGGGTATGTAGAATTTTAAAGAAACGATAAATTATTTCTTTAATAATACGATTCTGAGTGAAGTATGCTAATAATCCGTGGCGTATTTACAGGGGGGGGGGGAAGTATAAGGGAACTTGATATCTTTTTTGTCACTATTTTATGATGGAATGACAAATTTATTCGATTTTTAAAGAACGGTAGAACGGTAGAACGACTGCAAATTAATATCATTAATAATTTTCTTATAACCGTATTTTGTTATTTAAGATTCTAGGAGGAGTGAAAGATCTTTAGAAGTTTTAAATTTATTTTTATTTACTTTTTTTCTCAAAAAAAGTGTTTCCATTTAATAATGGAAAATAATCCGGTTTCGAAAAAATGCTACGCGAAAATTCGAGACAAGCATTTGAATATGAAAACGTGTACACATAAAAGAAAAAATAAAAATAAGAAAAAATAATGATAAAGAATAAATAAAATCATTGTGAAAACACAAACTTCTACGCTTCACTCGAAATCTAAAATTATTCAACCGATATTATTCCCGATCATAATCTGATCATAAATTGAAAACACTTATACATAATTATTAATTATAATTTGACATTGACTTTGTCCAATGAATAAAAAAAAAAAAAAATGTGGTCATAGATTTCATTCCATACACACGAGATTAATAACAATACTCATACCTACCCAATACAGGCCTCATTCGGGTTATTTATGAGAATTTATCCGCGTAAAGCGAAAATAAAAACAAACTGAGAAAATTATGCGTCGAGAAATTACTCATTTATTTCAGCCCACCGAAGGACAACTTTAACGACCTCAGTAGCAGGTCATTAATCGAGGATGGGTGTACACGGCGGCCATTATTATGGTCGGTGAAAAAATAAAAATATTAATATGTATGAGTCTCTCTGACCACACTTGCGGGACGAAACTTTTTAGAATTTCAAATCGACCGTCGTCGTCGTCGTCGTCGTCGTTAGGCCAAACCGTATACGCTATACATATACACCAAGACTCGAATGATTTCACGGCGAGTTTTTAAAATAATTACATAGTTGCGACGGTTTCCACACTAAGAAATAGGAAATTAACGTTGGCACTATAAATTAATTGAACATTTTTCATCAAAATATGTAATGTAGAACAGTGTTTCTCAACCTGGGGGTCGCGACCCTCTTGGTGGTCGTTAACTAATTATTTAGGGTCACCGACATTTAAAGGAATACAGAATAATACAAAGGTAGAATAAATTCATCGTAAAATCAGATGAAAATATGATCATTGTATCATAATATTATAATATATCATATATTATTGTAAAATGAAAAACAATCGATTGAATCGACTTCAGTATAAATATTACAACAGATTTATAAAAACATCATTATACTATATGTCAATTTTGGTTAAAAATTAAAATGTCCTAATTCAGCTGAAGTTTAGACAATATAAACCTTTAGTAGTCCATTTTCAACTAATTATTTATGTGAAACAACAGTCACTTCTCTGACTATCATGCAAATTAAATGTGAAAACTGACTGAAAATTTTTTTAACAAGTTCTAATAAACCAAAAATTTAAAAAAATCATCTCAGATCAACAACAGCAATTAACTACCAAGCCATATTTGTTAAAAATAACTTAATATTTGAATTTTTTACATATATATATATATATATATATATTAAATTTATAACAAAGTATAAACAAAATATATGCTTTATATTTCTTTAAAATCATATGTATTTTATTTATTATTTAATACTATTGTAATTCTATAATATAAACGTAATCTATACTTAAATTTAATAAATGTATTTAGGGGTCGCTAAAAATTGGATTTCTAATTTGAGGGTCGACACAATAAAAAGGTTGAGAAACACTGATGTACAATACATACATAATATTATAGGATTGCACGTGCGATTATGTACCTCAGATTGTTTATTAGAATTCTGCATGCATTGCACTATATAATAAGGCGTTCCCCAATTAAAAAATTTTATACGTATACCAAATGCACTTATAGTTTAATAAAATGAAAAAACTCGTACAACTTTAATTGATAGGTACACTGCCAGTAATTAATGTTTGAAGGCGGTTTTTTCACTGCGCGCACGTGGTATATTGTACCTGTATATTATCCTTAATACGTTGTGAATGATAGAATATTTGAATTTCGACCACTCGAATTTAAGGTCATCTCAAAAAAAAATTTGATACTCGATGATCGTTAAAGGAGTAAATAAACTATTACGAGTAATTTCGAATATAATATTATTATGTCACGTTTTCCATAGTGTACGGACGTTTTAGTTCTCGAGTAAAAATATTTATATCGATTAAATGTATTGTTAAAATATAATTAATAGTGGTACACGATCATTGTTAAGTAGTTTAATCAAAAGTAGATACTATTTGTGTTTTTGAAAGTGTAGGAAAAAAATAATGATTTCTAATATACAATTATAATTAGTGCATTTTATATAATCATGTATTTTATCACCACTAATTTTACATGTTATTCACTTATTGAATATTCTTATTTTATTATGTTTACTAATTACTGAGTGTATCCAAATTAATAAATATTTTTTCAAACTTTTTTTGCTGAAGAATTAAAAACAATAAGTATACATATATGTGTAATATTTGCTTAAATAAAGTTCTTTCTTGATTGTTTTTTATATTGTTTATTTTTCTCAAATGTATCAAACATATTGTTTGCTATTTAGGAAAATGAAAAAAAATGTATATTAACGATGAAGTTGCGCCAAAATGAGAAAATAATAAATTGTTCCGTAAAGAGACAATATCCTAAATCAGTATCTGTTCTAAAATGAACTTGTACACTCGTTCAAATAATAACTTTTGAATCAACATAATATTAGAACATAAGTTAATGTAGATCATAAAATTGTAACATTATATTAATACAATTTAACCCCCTTATTGTATAATAGTTGCATTGTAATGCCTGAAGTTAAAATTAATTTTGAAAAAAGCGTCGACAACTTTTATGTTGAATGAAAAAAAATTAATAGATTTTCAAACTATAAACGGATGGTGACAGTTAAAAATAATTTTAGTTTTTTAATTTATATGTTTTTTTTTAAGATTTGTAATATTTTGACCTATCTAAGAAAAATATTCGTATTCATTATGATTTCACTACCTTTTTGACATAATAATATATTAAGTAAGTGCTATATTTTATGTGTTACTAATTTGAGCGCAAATGATAAGTGTTTTTATAGATTTTTGGCGTTTATTCAATGATATGAAATAAAGTTATTCGCCGATGGACACCCTGCAGCATACGAGTTGAACGAATTATAAACGTTCATATCGTGAAGATTAGCATATTATTATGTTGTGATGTTTACGATTGAATTTTTTGTCTTTTTTTGAAAGTTTTCAATCATCACTTGCGGTTAAAGATATATTATTGTGAATTGAATTCCCCGCCAAATGGCTTTCACCGTGGCACGTTCATTAAAAGTCACAATTGTTATTAGTCGAAATTTCGGATGCTGTTGAAACGTCGATACACGACGTTGGAGCTTCATCCGTCCAGACGAGTCCCCGATTCTTATACACATTTACACACACGTCATACACGTATAGATACTTATATATGTGTAAACCATTGACACCGATGCGGTTTAAGAGTTCCAAAACCGTGAGCCGTCATTAAATCACGTATATTATGCAGAGATTTCCAAACGATATTTCGACCGCCTAAAGAAACGCGAGAGCGCCGGCCAAAGAACGGTTGGTAAAAAAAATAAACGAATAGATTTTTGACAAAATCCCCGTCAGTACTGTAATATTAAAACGGTCTCATACTCTATTCGTTAAAGATAAAATTTACACGTCAGTTGTACGGTTTCAAAACCGGAGACATATTATATCGCACCACGGATATTTTTCGCTCATCGGGTGAGATATTCTTGGTAGGTGCGTTGAATTTTAAAGAAATTACGATAAACAATATTTTCTTCCATAAAGTGGTTTTCAGCGATGCTACAGTTAATGATGCAACTGACAATGGTTGTCAGTTTTTTATATTAATATATATATTTTAGATTTTATCAACAGAATAATTTATGCCCATTTTAAAAAATGTGTTCAATTATTTACAAGAAAAATATGTAAATTCAAGTTAACCTATACATATATGAATAATCTTATATAAAACCTAAAAACAATGAATTGAATCTATTGAGAAATAATAGTCACAATTTGCTATTAATTTGAGCAAGTATTTCTCACTTTAAACGCGTGTAAAAATTAATTCATTGAACCTACCTCATAATTCATCTTTTGGTGAAATAAATATTGCTGGTTAATAGTCTTATGTTTCATGATGTTCTGATTGAAAAAAAAAAATCGTTCTGTTTCATACTAAATTATGTAATATAGTACCTATAAATTTCAAACTAGTCTTCTATAAAATTAATACAAATTTTCAGTTTGTGTTATATTATTGTTGATAATGGGTAAAAAAATTTCATGTTTCTTTTACCACAATTAGTTTCAAAGTCACAGCTAAATAATTAATAAAATCCATTTCATCAAAATCTAGTTTATAGCCTATTTTAATTATCATATTTTATTGTGGAAAAACTATTGAGAATTTCGAAGAATTACTTCTTTAAATCAACAACTTGGGCCAGTTTATGATTTTAAAAGTTGCTGAACAAAACTTTTGGACAAATTTTATTATACAAAAGGGTATTGACAAAAAAAACATCATTGTAAAGCTACTTCACGCCACTCAGAATCTAAAATGATACATTCATTATTTTTAACTATGAATTAAATAACTCGTAGTACCTACAATGACTGATACAGTAATATATGATTGTTATTATGACAATTATCGTATTTGATAATATTATTTTTCACACAAAGTCTTCAGCACTTCAGCCACCTGAAAAAATCTGCCAGTGAGAGTAGAAATATTATAAATTTGTTAAGAAATAAATTAAATTTCGCCATTTGTCAATTTTCGTGTAATATGCATTAAGTTAGTCATTATGAAAGATTTATTCCATACGACCAACGGCGATGTTTGGACAGTGTCCAACCTTAATCATTCGTGCCAACCTGTAGACTGTATATTATAACTGAATATTTTGATTTATTCGATCGTGTGATGGGCGTGCGTAATCAAATAATCGATTAATATTGTCTAATTCGATGGTACCTGTTCTTCCAATGTAAGTACCATAGTCATAAGTAATCACATAAATAATTTAATTTAATCAAATAATATACGGAAATTGTCCCCACTGTGCGGGAGGACAAGAAGTATTTTGTGACATTTGAATTCTCTTCGGAATAATTTCTGGGTGTAATTGAATAAAACCAGTTATTATTAATGGAATATTGTATATTATAAAAAAAAAAATTACGAAAACATTCACAACAAATAATAAATATTTCAAAATTTAACAACATATTATTTACCGGTTATATATTATGCGGTAAACTCGGGTATACATTGAGTACATATTATAGTATATACACACAGCTATTTGAATGTTAACAGGACGAGAGAGAAAAAAAAGCAACGGTAAAACCTAAATCGAAATGATATCGTTCACCTCTATAAAAACACGTGCGTGTATCTGTGATGTATTTGTATGTATCTATATGACCTATGTGCACACGTAATTGGACAACTAATGGTGCACATAAGACAATAGGAGATATGCACTGAAACTTAAGTGACGTTATATAATAATAATAATAATAATAATTTATTCCATCGAACAACAAACATTACAAAACGGTAAATTTATAGAATTTAAAAAAAAGAGATGAATCTCCTCAAAAACCAATTGGCTGTGCAAGAGGAGAGAGTTCCATAAGGTTTATACCATATTTAGGTACCATAAGTGTTATAACTATAGGTACCTAATTAACTATAACATGCCAATTTATATAAACAAAGATTTTGATTTGACAAATAAAACTTAAAATGTAATGATTGATAAACATATTAAAATAAGGTATTAATATACTTTTTATATACATACAGATATTTTTGAAGTTATTATCATTTAGATCATGCTTGTTGCACAATATTGGATAAATTTATACTTGGGACATTGTTGTCCGAAAACTGTTTTCATTTTAGAAATAACAAATATTAGACTTGGATTTAATATATAGGCACCGCATATTATATCCTGAAGATTCGTCTAACTTGGAACCATGGAGAAATAGAGTTTGCATTACTCACAAATCACTTAAGCACACAGTGTAGTTGAGTAATAAATCTTCGTGTGCCACTATGACGTGTACGTTATACACTATTTAAGTTGAGTCAGTCAGCTTTCTGTGACTTACTTGGTAAACTTAGCATATCTATATACAGTTTAGAATACGGTGCTAACAGTTAAGGGTATAATATATTTCCATTGGCATTCATTGAAGTAGATCCTACTGTTAATATTTTTATTTAATGTAATATTACACCTTTTAAGATTCGACCAGCTAATAATGGGATATAGATTTAGATATATTATTTTAATTTATGGTGTCTTTGAAATTCTGTTGCAAACTCGTTTTCCAAATCATAAATTAAAATGTATATTATTTATTTACAACTACCTATTTCAACGGGGAAAAAAGTTTCCATAAAAATAATAAATATCATTGTAAAATCATCAGCTTCTTGGATCCACTCAGAGTTTGTGATGTAAGTGAAAACTCCAGGTTTTTTGGTATTTGGCATTTGATTTTGGGTTGCAACACCTGTGCGCACGCCTTTAGCATACTATTTCTTGTACCACAAAAGACAACCAATATTACTGTATTTTTATTAATTAACAGAAGATAATGGATTTTAATGTCGAATAAATTTTATAGGCAATTATTAGCACATTTTGACGTTCAAAAAATAATTTCAAAAACGTTACACCACAATAAAAACCGGATTAGCGGACACCGGTCCAAACTCATCGAATTTTCGACGGACCTCCGCGAGTTTTGCTCGGTAGCCCGATCCGGCCCTGGTCAACACTAATGTGATTCGGAGGTGTTCTTTAAGGGATTTTCACTATATACCTATCGGTTTATTCAGGCCCTTGGAGAGAAATCAAGGGCCCCAGGGACAAACTAATCCGAGCCCCCTCCCTATATCAAAATATATTGATCTTACTACTACTACTTATACCCAACGTTGTCGTTTAAAATGTTTATAACAAAAAATTTGATGCAAGGTATATATATAATATATATATAATAAGGTAGGTTCAAAGAAAAAAATCATATAACATGGAACAAAGTGTTTATTGTTATTAATACAAAAATATAATAATCTACATAGACTTTTCGCGTTGTCTACACTCTCAGAATATTAAATAACTAACTTTTTACTCTTTGAAAACAAATCGTTCAACAATAGGTTGATTTTGTCCAGTATTTAATTTTCAATATTACGTGTGATAATTTTTTAAAGTAAAATTATGAATTTTTAAATTTAAAATGCATTAAAGTAATGATTAGGGTAAAATATAGGGCTTGGTTTTTTTTTCGGAAAGGCCTGGGCCCTTTTCGCGGCCCCGGGCTCCATGGTTACAGCCCCGGCTACCCCACCCTCTCGTCGGGCCTGAGTTTATTATAGGATGACCATATTTAAGAAAATAAAATACAGGAGAAATTTTTCATAATATTTTTAAATAAATAAGTATTTATTACATATATATATATTTATGTGTTTGAATCGTGACAAAAGTATAATTTTTAAACTACCTATTATAGATTAAATTTAAACACATAAAAACATTATTTTGAAAAACATAAAATAACGTAAATGAAACTAAATCGATACTTTTTAAAATTTCTTCAAATCCTTTATTCATGCATATTGTATCCTTTAATTTCCAAAAAAAAAAAAAAACTGTTAATTCATTTTACGATTATAATTAATCTAATGGCATCCAAAAGATTTCTAGATTCTTACGTTATTTTATTCAATAATTTCGTTTCAAAAATTTTAAATCAACAGTAAGTCAAAAAACGGGATAAATATGGGACAGACTTGAAATTACGGGACAAAAAGCGTCCAGAGAGAAGTTTGTCAGCAGGACAACAGGACACAGAGCCGAAATAAAGGAAAATCTTGTGTAAAACAGGACCCTAGTCTATTACAATGTACGAAACGCAATGTAACCGACACGACCGTTGTTATTATAAAGCAGTGAAACGCGTCGCGAAAGTGTGGACGCGCTCCATAGTCGCCGTTCTGCAACAACTGCACGTGGTCAGGCCACAAGTGTCCCCGGGACTGTCGAAGCGTCAAGAGCACACACCACGCGTGCAGTGTACAATATTACACTCGTGTTCAATAATAATAATAATAGTAATAATAATAATTATAGTAATGAAACACATGAGACGTTGTTAAAGGTATGTGTACACACACACGCGCGCGCGCGCGCTAGGGAAAATCATATAAGCGCGTACGAATATAAATATATTATTAATATTATTATTATTATTATTATTATTATCATACACACAACATTCGATGGCCATCACGACATTATTATAATATTTTATACTCTCTCGTCGCCCCGCCGTCGTGTGTGTGAGTGTGTGTGTGTGTGTGTGTGTGCGTGTGGATGACGCCCGCGAGAGAGAGAGAGAGAGAGAGAGCACAACAACAGAGTATAATAATAATAAATGTATATTTATTTATAGGTTACTATACACGTATATTATGATATTATTATTGTGTGTACGATGGACGACGACGACGACGAGCACGATTTTCGTGTAATATTGATATTGAGGCGATGGCGGTCCAACATACCAGCATTTCTCAAAGTGTGAGTCGCGACCCACCCGTGGGTCTCGAGTCAACTTTTGGGGGGTCGCGAGAAATTCGTTTCATTATATAAATTCTCAAAAAATTACGATTTTAACTAAACTCCACTGTAAAAACGATGGAGTGGCGCATTTATAAAATTTTATTCACTATAAACCAATTAATTAATAAAGTATTAATTTAATTTTGATTTTTAAGAACTACCATTTTATTCTAAAAATGTTTTAACCACGGGGGTCGCGATAGGTTTTTGAAGAAGAATTTGGGTCGTGGTCCTAAAAAGATTGAGAACCACTGTTATATACTATATATGCATACGAGTGTGTGGCGACTGGGAGTGATAGGAAGACGACGACCGTTCGTATAATACAGGGGTGGCCAAATTATGGCTCGTGAGCTTATTTAATAATATTACATTTTTTTTTGTTCATCGCAATTATTTAAATTTTGAATTATAGCTTTAAGTGTATATAAAGTGCTTTAATTTGTATTGACATTATACAAATTACGGTTTTAGCATGAAGTTCAACGTGTAGTAATTGTTGAGATGATAATATGTTCTTTTTATATCTTTATTTCCACGTGTTTCTGATCTGGTTACAATGAAGTACGATCGACTCAGAGTTATTTCTCAAGACGATCTTTAGTTAAGTATGAAAGATATTTGATGACATCGTCAATTATTAAAATGATTCACAAGAAAATGTCACATTCCAAAGATTGAATTCAAATTATGTGCACACGCAATATTCTTACGAAATTCCATAACAGATTGACGATCATTTTTAAATTTTTTTAGACTAAAAATCTAAAAGTTTTATTCCTGTTGCAATGACATTCGGATACTGGACATTGTTTTCAATAACATATTCATGTTGGCCACCCCTGGTGTAATAATATTATAATAGTATGTCCTATAGTGCACGTATTATATGTAATAACGTAGAAGAGAGCATATAGCGTGGCCCCGAGTCATTTTTTTTATTTTCTCCGAACGGGGATAAATTACCCCGCGCCCCGCGACGACGAGCCGGGGGCCGCCGAGTGAGAGAAACGATTGGTGTGTTGTTGGCATGGGAATTGATCGTAAAAATCTATATATTATTATTATTATTATATTATACGGCACATCCTATTTATAACAAAAAAATATATTTTATCTGTCTCGGCGCATCTCGCGCGCCGCGCACACGTACAATATTATAGTGAAATAATAATCAACGCGAGAATTATATACATACACATAATATTATTATCAATTGTTGTTATATAGGACGCGCGTCGCGGTCGAAGCGAAAAAATTATTGTTATTATTATCGCGGGGCGGCGGAGTCTGTCACGTTTTAGATCGAAACTCTCGCGCACGCCGCCGGTGTTGGTGGTGATGGTAGTGTTGCTGCCGTTGCGCGGACGACGGACAGAGGACGTGTGGTGTAATAAAGAGTCTCGAAATGGTCAATTATTGAAAAAAAAAAAAAAAGAAGAAGAAAAAAATTGAGTACCGAATAACAAGACGGGCGCGAGTATAATATATACGTACACACACACATTTTATATTACGGCGGACGTTTAAACAACGGTTGAATAATAATAATAATAATAATAACAAACGACCGAAAAACGTAATAAATAATGCATTAATCTGTTGCACGGTGCACGCACGAGCAGGAGACAAAAAATAATTATTACCGTCGGTGGAAGTCTAATTACTCCGTTTGGCCAAACGCTGTATAGCTGGTGGTATACATGTCGTTGTTGAATTCACCGAAAGTTTATGATTCCGTGACACGGTCAGTGATTATATGCCATCCATGATACACTATAATATAATATACTTGTACGCATAATAATATCGTTGTAGGTGCACGTCGAGTGACTGTGGTGTGTATTCATAATATTATTATATATATCTAATATATATATATATATATATGGCGCAGAAATGCGGTTGACCGTGGGACTTCTTATTCACCTGCGCGCTGCAACTATAATATTATGTTCTTACACACAATTAACTCGTCCACTTTTATTAATATGTGTGCGTCGGGTGACCCGTGAATCGTAGGTAATAATAATAATAATAATAATAATAATATTATGCGCGGGGGAAGTGGCGACTGAATATATTGGTTCCGGTGACGGACTCTTGCAGACGCCTCGCTTCGCAGTTTGAACTACTAGACTGCGCAGGGTCGGACTGGCTGGCCTATACTCCAGACAGTCTATAGACTAGCATTATTTGCCCGTCTACCACCCTGTCTGTACGAGGCCATTTTTAGTGTTTTTACAATGATGTTTTAGTTTTTTTTTAGTTTTTTCTGTGTACAACTTTTCGTATGGAAATACTTGACCAATAGTTTCGATCAATAATTTTTTTGAAACCGAATTTGCCTCTAGATTGTACTTTAAAGAGGTCGTTTTTTGAATTTCTCAATTCTTCAATTTTTTTTTTTTTTTTTTGTAAAAAACTACCCAAAATTTGACGAAAACGACTCGAAAATCATCATTTTTTGATCCGAACTATATGAAAATTTAAACATAGATAGATAATCATAAATGAAAGATTTTGGCGCAAGAAATATTTGAAAATGTGAAAAAAAAATTTTGGATATTTTTCTAAACGATTTATCCTTTCTTTAAAATTCAATACACCCGCCAAGAGAATCCCACCCGTCGTGCGAAGTATGTCCGGCTTTTTTTGATTAAATATATTTCAGATACTGAGCGATGCGATGAAAAAATGGATTTACAATAATATACATTTGTTTTACACCTGAAACCACTTTTCGGATATATATATATAACTCGTCCACAAATTCAACGGACCAACAATTTCATCTAAATGGTTCTTTAAAGAAGAAATTTTTCTTAATTTTGTACAATGGATTTACAAAGAGTAAAGAAAAAACTGCAGAAGTTTTTTTCTAAAAATATGAAGTGCAAAAAACAGAAAAACTAAACTTTCTTGAAATTTATTTTTGTTATTAAGTCGTAACTTGGAGTTACGAACTAGTTAATAATTTAAAAATTAATAGCATTGAAAAATTGAAATTTTCGCCAGTTATCACATATTAATAAATAGTACAAATTATTGAATTTTCATAAGAAGAAAATTTATTTTTGAAACCGGATTCGCCTCTATTTGGTACTTCAGAGAGGTCATATATTTAAATTTCTCAAATTTTTCGATTTTTTTTTTTTTAGGGGACGGACTACCCAAAATTCGAAAAAAAAGACTTGGAAACCATAATAGAAATTTAAATAGTAATATTATACATTTATTGAAATGAATGATGCCACAACTCGCTTTTCAAGGGGTTATGCATAGGCAATTTTTATGAAATTATAAAAAATAAAACAACTTAAAAGCATTTGAAGTTTATTTTGCAAGTAGTTTAAAAATAATCCTGTCAGTGTACTGTTTTTAATTGTTGTGTAATCTCTCGTTATTTTTCTGGTAAAAGATAATTTTTGCTCCATACCAAACATTTCATTAATAATCAATGTACGTCAAAATTGATTCCACTGACTAAAGTGTAGAAAGTTTAGCTGAGCTTGAGCGTGGAGTTTTTTTAAATTCCTATAATAGCAATTGAAAAGATTTTAACATATTATTGCTAATAAAAATGATATTTTAGCATTTAAAAAGATGTGATAAGTATATTAAAATTTTTGAATAAAAATGCTTAAACACCAGGCTTAAGGATGGAGAAAGAAGATTCTTCTTTCATAAATAAATATATATATATA
Source organism: Stegophylla sp. TES_Ste_2020 (assembly GCA_025469315.1). Classification (NCBI taxonomy): domain Eukaryota; kingdom Metazoa; phylum Arthropoda; class Insecta; order Hemiptera; family Aphididae; genus Stegophylla; species Stegophylla sp. TES_Ste_2020. Next base: position 22,831 of record JAIPRM010001610.1, read on the forward strand.
CAATTTTCTTTCATAATCTAAAACTATATCATGTCTACGATAACTAGAGCATAGAACTATACGCATAGAACACAAACGTGTTTTATTGCATATTAAATAGGTGAGCGGCGACCTCTTAGGTTCTAAATTCAATATTTTTTTGGACAGCAAGTTAATTTTTTTTTGATTTAATGTACTATTTATATTACGTCACTCCGCAATAATTTTAGATTCTAAACGTAGTGAAAAAGATAGTGTTTTTACAATGATGTTTATTTTTTTTTTCTTTATATACTTTTTTGTATGAAAACACGTGTCCAAAAGTTTTAAAACTTTTTAAAACTGAATTTGCCTCTAGTTTGTACTTTAAAGAGGTTATTTTTTTAATTTTCCAATCCTTCATAACCGTGTGAATTTATAATTTCTTGAATTGAAAACGATTGTAAGCAAAGCTTCAGTATAAAATGTATGAGCTTTCAGAAAATTTGACATTTTTAGTCCAATTTTAAGAAGTTTTTGACCAAAAATTTTTGACGAACTATAGAGTTTTTCATAAAATTATCTGTGTTTAGTACCATCCGTAGTCGATTTTTAATCGTTTAAGATGATAGACGAAGAATTTGGACTAGCATTTCTATTCGAAAATTTGTTTACAAAGCATTGAAATTTTTTTTTCACAAAATAGTAATATTGCAAAATCACAAAATCTTTGTATCATTTGGATTCTAAGTTATGTTCCAAAACGTAGCGAGATAATTTTTTCGAGGATTAAACATTTTTACGGCATGTATCCATTTACCAATAAATTGTTGAAAAAAATTTTGAAATTCGTTTTCTTCGGGTCGTTAAGGGGAAGGTGGCTCTAATATGATGCCCCCGGGGTGCAAGAAATCCAAAAAAGGCCCTGTACTAAGAGAATATAATACACACACACACACACACACACCTCGTGGTGCGCATTTCGAACTATAAATATACGTGTCTTAATAGAGACGAACTGCAACCCTATTTACTGTAACAAATCATATGTACACTATATGTCCAGATTTGAGTTGTACTCCGAGTTTTCTGTTCGGAATACTATTCGAGTACTTTAAAAGTTTGTACCAACCCTCAATGTTTATTTTCGAAAGAAATACTATTACCGAAGAAACGTATTTTATTTATTTATTTTTTTTTTTGAAGACAACAATATAAACTATAACTTGTTATCACCACCGCCAAACATTCAGTTGTAATGATTACTTTTGAGACTTTTAAATGTATAATTTTATTTATTATCTATAGAAAATAATCCTAATGAAATTTGCAGAAACAAATTTTCAGTTTCGCGAAACTCGATTAGAGTTTAATTTAAAAAACCGATCGCATCACGGACATTCTTCGCACCATCAGGTCAGATACTCTTGATGGGTGTGTAGAATTTTCAAGAAATGATAAATTATTTCTTCAATAAGACGATTCTGAACGAAGAAAGTTAATAATATAAATAACAATATATTTTAATATATATTATTATATAATAATATATAATATATATTATTTTCAACACACCCACCAAGAGTATCTGATCCGAGAAGCGAAGAATACCCATGGTGCTAAGTATAATGTTCGGCTTTCTTGTCTATGCTTTACTATTTTTTATCCAATAAATAAAGAAAAAGAAAAAAAACAATTTTACTAAAAGTAAGGCCACCTGTTACAATAGATTAAAAAAAAGACTAATCAATTAAAATGGAAAGAGAAACTGCTTATTGATCATAGAAAAACTGTTACATGCACATGCACTTCAAGAATGATTACATATTTATGAATTTAAGCTAATCGTATTTAGAAACTTTGTCTTGCTTTGACTATAATATATTATCACTCGCTGCAATATATTCGATACAACCACGAAAGTTCCTCTGTTAATCATAACAATATATATATATATATATATATATATATATACACATAAAGATAAAAAATGTTTTAATTTTTAGTATATACAAATATTATATCAATTATTAATCAATACGAATTATATCTTGAATGTTAAAATTTCAAATTATTCCAGTTGAAAAGAAAACGATTTCACAAAATGTCTATAATAAATTTATTTTATTTTATTTGTAATACTCAAGTTTCAAATCCTTTAACAAAGATAATCATTTTTCTCATTACGCTAGAGAAGTGAAAACAAATGTATTGCTGAAAATATAACAATTCTTGTAATAAGTTAACTTTAAACTTTATGCAAATTGACATTTAAATATAAGAAAAATGTATTTAAAATATTGAAAAGTGTTATTAAAATTGTTGACAGGTACTAGCGTTTATTATAAGATTAAGATGTTTCCTTGATGAAAAAAAAAAATTAATTTGAAGTAAACAAATATTTTTAATTGAATTAATTCAATAAAAACCTCTTTCAATTAATGTCTTATTATAAATTTGAATAAATTGTGAAAGTTTTAAATTTATGGTTCAAAAAACAAATGTTTAACTTTTATACCTAAGGCAATATTAAAGTTTGTAAATGTATTTCATGATATAAAATTATTTAAGTGTAAAATATGGGGTAAGGAATATAAAATGTGCGTTGGCATGTTTTATTATTCTTTCGTAGATACACGTTGTTATGCTGACTTTTTTATATGGTTATTGTTTTTATGAAATTTTAACATTATTGCTATCATTATTAGAACAGTATTGTGTGTCAATTCAATCTCATTAAATATTTTACTCTTATATGTAATTATGTCTCAGAATACTCATTAAATCTTAAGCATAAATCGAAAAAAAAACATAAACAAGGTTACCCAACTATGTTTTGAAGACTTTATTAAAACTATATAATATTTTGTTAACTCGAAATACGTAGTTACCAAGATTTTACATTTAAACTATTTTTTTTTGTTCTTTGTAATTAACTCAACATGTATTTTTACGGAACTATAATATTCCTCGCAACATAACTCATTTTCTATGTATGTGGATAATAATTGTTATATTGCAGTAAATAACTGTATCATATTTATTCATTATAAATATTATTACCATAGCGTTTCATTTGTACGTGTCAATTATGCTTGTTATAACGATGAACAAGATGTTGTAATAATATGTAGGTAGGTAGATACCTTAAATTGAATTTAATTAATTGCCATACAACCGAAGGACGATAATTAAACTATAACATTAAAGTGTTGGGAAGATTATAATCGTAGACTCATTAGTCATTATGCCAGCTTAAATATTTTAGCTTTCATATTAAAAAAAAAAAAAAAAAAAAATACAATTAAGAATACATTTAAACAGAAACTTAGGCTTTATACGATTTAACTTGTACAATGTCAGTATTTATGTCTATGCATAATTTCTTTAATAATGCGCATCAACAGTCAATCGGTTAATATCGTTTTTAATATAGTTTATTTATTGTCATAAAATCAATAAATAAATAAATTACACCCCAAGGGGTACAAAAGAGTTTAGTAAATAACAAAATAATTACATATTGACAAATTAAAAATTATACATGTTTTTAACGTAGTTAAAGAATCATCAAAAAAAAAAAAATCAAAATTATTTATTTGATTACAATTCATAATGAATAAAATAATCCAATTCAATAACGACATCAGAGAAAAACAATGCATCTGTGTTTTCAAATAATTATTATGTACTGCAGTATTACAGTATTATAAGCAATTTACTGGATACCCCAGTATTTTTAAATCTTTATTTTGATAAATGATATGTGTGAATTTGCACGCCAAATCTACCAGATACACCTGTAAACATAAAAGCAATACGTTTAAAACCCAAAAACCGTCATTGGAGACTTATAAAATTGATAATAACGTTGTCGGTCACACCATTCAATAGTGTAAAATAATCGTTTCCGGTCATTGATAATAATAATGTAAAATATGGCACGCGTCAACGCGTCTCGCCCAAAATTATCGCTATTCTTTTAATTTCTATAATATTCTAACAAATTTTTCACCTCCGCGGATGAGTTCATCGAAATAGGGCAAAACCATTCTGGGGGGGAGGGGGTGTCCCACGATTTTCGCTAATTCACAGAGTTCACACCCAATAACACCGACACAGGAATTTTTTTCGGGGAGAGTTATAAAAAAAATTTGAATCAACCACTTTATATCATTATGAACTACATAAATTACAGACGACTATCTCTGTTGGATTAAAATAAAACGGTATATTAAAAGTAAAATAGAACAAATTTATTTACCACCTACCGAAAATTACAAATTTTTCAGAGCCCAAGGTAAATCAAAATTTTAAAACGAAATCACGCATCAAAATCAGAAGAAATCATTTGTTCTTTATGCTTTGAAAATCTCTCATAATTACAGTAAAACTAAAGTAAAATGAGGTTATACAGCGTCATAATGCTTCGTGAATCAAAAATATTCCTCAATTTGACATATGTAAAAACCTAACTTGGGACTGAAAGATTTAAAGAAAAATTAATTTTCAAATTAAATACTATTTTATACGACTACCGCACAAAACGATTTATACACTGTTGTTTTCAGAATCAAAAACTAAAATTATAATTTAGAATAAAAACAAAATTAAAAAAAATCGATGTGATGGGTGGTAAAAAAGATTTAAAACAAGATAACCACAGTGTCCAGGTAATCGAAATACCGATTTTTTAACATAATGTGTAAAATATTATGAAAATGTTCTGAAAACAGATTAGCTTACACGCCATCGTTATTATAATACAATAATACACGTAATGAACGTAATACTAAATAAAAAATTTTCGGGAGGAGTTATAACACCTTAACCCTCCCCCCCTCCCTCTGGGTGCGCCACTGATACCGAGTACCGAGTAAAAACCGTGTAAATATTATTTAACGCGTATATTATTACAGTATATGAGTAGGTAATTATTATTATATTATTTATGATTGTTGTACAATTAACAGTAGTAGTAATAGAGTAAAATAGTAATGGCGATGGTCGTGGTGGTTGTTATACTAATGGTAACGGGTAATAATAAAACCAAAATTGAAAAACGGATATCGTTTATTGAATTATTTTCGGCTCTCGCGCCGCCGCGGCGGTGGCGTCGTCGTCGGCCGAACACAATACACACACTAAACAATGTAACGACAGGTAATGATAATAGTTATTATTATCATCATCATCGCCATCACAGAAGAGTGCCCCGTCAAAAAATCGTCTTTCAGTTGTCATCATCGTCGTCGTCCAAGTCCGTTTCCGGTCGTGCACGCGCCATCAATCACCCGCCCGACAGCAGCTGTTCGGCCACGGCGACTTCGACGACGACTGCGACTGCGACTGCGACTGCGACACACACCGGAAAAACTGTGAAAAATCCGACGGCGGCGGCCACAAAACGACCCGTGAAATCGCGCGCACGAAACAGACCGGACACGAGACACGATATAATACATATTATTATTATTATTATTATTATAACGCCGCCGCGGCACACTTCGTTTGACACCGAAAATAATACGTAAATAATGCGACGTAACGACGCGCATAATAATTTCTCACTCTATTCACAGCCTAGTGTCTCCCCCGTGATAATTTTTAACCATCCGAAACAACTGCGGCTATTTCTTATCACAATAATAATAATAACAACAATATCGTATGAAATCGCGTTCGGTATAATACTCTGTTATTATTATTTTTATTTTAGATTCTGAACGAAATGAAGAAGCTAGTGTTTTTACAATGATGTTTTATTTTCATTTATTTTTTCTTTTTTTTTTTTTTTCTACTGTATAAAACAGGACGTATGGTCGTCACCCTAATATAGATAATAATATTATGTATGTCAACACATTGGCCGATTCCCTCAACAAAGGGTTTGAGAAAAAAAAAAAACTATATTATTTTAATGCGTACTTATTTTTGTATTTCTATACCGGGTCACCATACCTATACATTTTTATAATTTATTTATTTATTTATTTATTTATAGAAAATTTAAACGGGCTAGGCCCAATATATACATTGAAGATGAAGACCATGTTGGTTTACAATTGTTGTCTTAATAGTATTACAATATAAATTGAATGCAGTAGAAATAAAGTTAAAACTTACAATACGTACAAATAATAATTAAGCAATATTTACATTATTTTTAAGATATACATTGAAAGTGATAATATTATTACAAATGAACAAATCAACATTATACTTATTTACATGCCCCATTAACCTAGAAATGGGGGCATTTTTAGCATAGTTAGTACGATGGAATGGTACATAGAATGTATATGAATTCCTGGTATGAGAATTAGGCACTAGGAAATTAAATTTAACTAGTAGCTCAGAACAAATTAATAATACCATTTAATAACTTAAAAGTGAAACAAAGATCAAGTCTAATTCTCCTTATTTGTAGAGTTTCTAAATTGGTTAAGGATAATAAAGGTGAATAGGATGTATGTCGCTGGCGATGGACACCGCTTTTAAATGCAAGAAGCCTTAGAAAGCGATTATGAATCGCTTCAATACCATCGGTCGGACCAGAACTGCAAGGAGACCACCAAACGACAGAATTATATTCGAGTATAGAACGAACAAATGAGCAGTAAAGAGATTTTAGAGCTATAATGTGTAATATAGCCCAGCAGTGTGCTGTTTTTGTAGCTGCGGCGTCGGCGTCGACGGCGTTTGTTAGAGGCGCTCGCCCGCCGGGGGTCCCGCCCGCAAACCCGATTAAACGTGAAAAAAAAAAAATTAAAAATTAAAAAAAAAACCCCATCAAGTATAATCATATGACCACGACGACACCGACACCGACGACGTAGGTACAATACCGCCGCCGCCGCCGCCGCAGGACCACGACGCGGTCATCATTTGGCGGCGGCGGCTTGCGTGGGGACAGCTGGTCTCCGTCGTCGTCGGTTAGCAGTTATAACGTCTCTTACGTGTAACGTAACGACCGGAGAGCAATAATAATAATAATAATAATAATAATATTAATAATGTGTGTGTACACGTATACATAGTGTGTGTGTGTGTGAGAGTGTGTGTGAAACAAGGTGTTTTATCGGATAATGATCGACAAAAACGCTATTAAAAATACTCGGCGGGGGTGGTGTGATAGGGTCGCCAGGGGTAAAAAAAAAAAAATGTATTATTATTATTATTATTATTATTATTTTTTTTTTTTTTTGATATACGACAACCATCGCCGCCGTCGCCGCCGCCGCGTGTTTATGTGTGTGTGTACATGTGTTATACAGGGTGATTCGAAATTTATGTTACAGCAATTTTTTCATATAAATATTATATTCGAAACAGAATAAAATATATTACTTTATGAAATCTAAAATGATAATGAAATTTCATTTCATTTCAACTACCCCTAAAAGATAGTTTTAGGGGTAAACTTTTGAAAATCGAATGGAACCTATACGTTTTTGACAACATAATAATATAAAGGTATTTTTAAAAAAAAAATTAATTTGTTGAAAAACATCAATTTAATGCAAAACTCTGGGTTTCAGAGCGATTTAAAGATTTTAGAAATATTGCGTCTAGTGAACGCGATTAGCATTGGCGCAACTTGGAAAATGTTTTTGGAGGGGGCTAATATGTATTTTTGATTCATTTAGCCCCCAAAAAAGCATTATCCTCATGTAATTCTCAAAATTTCTGGGGGGGGGGCTATGAGTATTTTTGAGGGGACTTAGCCCCCTCAAGTCCCCCTCTAACTGCACCTATGGCGATTAGGTAGTCTGTAAAAATAGGATTTTTGAAAACTTTAAATCGCTTTAAAACCTAGAGTTTTGCATCGATTGATGTTTTTCAACAAACAATTTTTTTTTTTTTTTTAAATACCTTCATATTATGTCGTCAAAAAGAAAAATATAGGTTCTCATTAGATTTTCAAAAGTTCACCCTTAAAACTACCCCTAAGGGGCAGTTGAAAAATATCGAATTTCCATATCATATTTTAGGTTTCATTAAATTAAAGAAACTTTAACATTATGCATTTTACTCTATTTCGAATGTTTATATGTGTATATTGCTGTAACATAAATTTTCTGAATCACCCTGTATATACGTATAAGGTATCTCCACTATATATCATATGATACAGTATGTAATAACATATAACGTTGTGTGTGCGTGTGTGTGTGTGTGTGTGTGTATGCGACGCGCCTGCGATGCAGTTAGTTAACCATATAATACGTGTGTGTGTGTGTGTATATACGTATATTACGTCGTGTACGACAAGCGAAATCCATCCCCTAATAATAATAATAATAATAATAATAATAACGACGATTATTGTTATTAATGTACAACCGCGTTTGTTTTTTTTTTTTTTATTTTATTATCATATTTTTCGGTTCCCTCCGCGTGTATAAATTATTACATAAAATACCGTCGTTTTAGTCAAAACAATTTGGACCGGGGGGGGGAAGGGTTTTTTATTTATTTATTTTAACCGCACTGACGGTTTTACGGTTACAAATTAAAACGCACTTATTATTATATTATAAAAAGTAGGTACACCCATTTCTAATATATTCGTTTTACCTTTTAGACAACGATCGTATTATTATTCTTTGCAACGGCTGCCGCCGCCGCCGCCGCCGACGACGACGCCCGAGGCGGCGTTCTCTGAAGAGCCACCACCACATTGTATCATTCTGACATTGATTATCATTGTTTTATTCAACCCCTTACGAAACAAAATGCAATATCCCTCTCGTATACAATAATTATTTTTAAGAGCTCACTTAAAAAAAATAACATAATATCATGCTGTAGAAAAACTAACTGAATAATATTTAAATTAGGGATTAAAAGAATAATCCGCTTATCGCCGCCATGTGCTCACAATTAATTACGTATTATGCCTGCGTTTAATATTTATGTCTTTAATACGACTTAGTTCAGGTGACAATCGGAAATAAATTGTATTTAATTATAATAAAGTAAAATTAACTGAAATGAAGACATTCATTAATACAAATACACATCGAAACCCGAAAACGCATTGAGTGTGACACGTACATTATTCAGGTATGTTGGTGTCGCTGCAAAGTGAATATGATGTGAACAATTTTAGTGTGAGAATATTTCATTATAAGAATATTATATATTTAATTCATTCAAACACGATTATTGTCGCCTATTAATCGACAAAATTATTAGATATGAAAAAAATATTTATAAGTAAAATTTTGGATGGATTAGATATTAGTTGCATAAGCACAACTCATATACAAACGTACTTCGCACATACATCTATATTTAAATTTTCATTAAGAATAGGTTAAAAAAAAGTTTGAAAGGCTTTTTTAAGAAATGAATGGATACACAGAAAAAAAATAAATATCATAACAAGAACGCCTAGCTTCTTAGCTTCACTCAAAAACTAAAATTAAACTTATAATAATTAATTAGTTTAATTCTAAAACAGTACTAAAAATTGGTGCATATATGAATAATGAATATATATATGAATATTGATTATGGCACATTGCAACGAGCTAATGAATAATATCGAGTTAAACTTAACAAAAAGATTTTTTTTTACGGTATTGAAAACGTCTTTCCTTGGAATACTCTAAATTACAATTATTTATTGAGTACAATAGGTAAGAATATCATAATATTATATAAGTACACTAAATAACCGAAATCAATGATCGAAACTTTTGGACAAGTATTTGTCCATACGAAAAGTTGTACGCAGAAAAAAATAATAATAAACATCATTGTAAAAACACTAGCTTCTTCAATTCGTTGAGAATCTAAAAATATTTTTGCTGTTAGAAACACGAATCGAAATCGTAACAATTTGGGGAAAAAAAACAGTCGATAACAATGATAATAATAATGCAATATTATTTTGTTATTATAGTAATTCGATAATTATGGGCGACGCGCTTAATTTGTCTTCAAACTCCGTGTTACATCTGAGCGCTAAGACAATGGGAGTCGAAACGTGTTTGTTCGGATTTTTGGCCCAACTGTCGTTAAATTATCTCGCGTAGCGTATCACTATATGGGATAGGGGACTTATCTCATGTCGTATATACGCGTCCGTCGAAAATCGGAAATAAGATTTCACTTGACCGTGACGCACGCGCGTTTAACCCGGTTTCTTTCCTCTCACCCCTCCTATCGTTTTTTTTTTTTTTTTTTTTTTTTTATCACATCAGATGAATCGCAGGAGATTTTTCAACATTTCCGAATGTCGTGGCGTGACCGACCGACACGACCGGTCTTCTATGTGTGAACGTTGCAATTATGGAATTTTCGACATTGAAATCCTCTCGTTCTTGTCATTTTTTTTTTTTTTTTTTTCGACTTAATGACTCGAAATCGATCATTTACCAAATACACTATTTTATAACATCAAAGAAGAGTGCAGTGTCATATTAATATAAATCTTGCTGATTTGAATGAATAAAATGAGTGTAGACCAGTAGCATTTTTGAATATGAATTTAACCTGCTGATTGGACCGCTGTCCACGTTTTATTTTCTGACACGAGCCGTATAGATAAGGTGATTTTTGGGTTTCAAAGCTCAGAAAATAAATTTGGTATGTCCTCTTTGAATAATAAATAAATAACACAGTAGAAAAACCGTTTATAATGACATTCAAGGGACCGGTTGAAATCGGTCATAATAACCAAAATGATGAAAAAATAAAAATTAAACAATACATTTATATGAACATTATATTATTATGTATTAGGTATACTACGGGTGTATTAAATTTTCATTAAAAAATTGTGACCAAAATGCATACGATAAACAGTATAATAAAAATTTAATACTATTATTTATTTAGTATTTTTAAAAAACATAGAATTTAAATATTCAAAAAATAAGTTATATTAGCTTCGAAAAATATTATATGTATATGATAAATGTAATAATAGCTGAAAAAGCTAAAATAACTAGGAATAACCGTCATAACGTGTCCGTACAGTTATTATAATAATTAGTCGTCATAATAACTGTTAAAAATTAGTACATATAATACAGAGGCGTATTTTAGGGGAGGGTGATGGGTGGATCGCCCCCTTCTTGGAGTTTTTTTTCATCGAAATGTAATATTATACATTTATTATTGTAAACGTTCATCTACCGTGGACCGTTTTTCAAAAAAGTAGAAAAAGATGATTTTGCTGTAACTATTAATACTTTGGATACTTGTAACCAATAAGAGTGAATAATATTTAATTTAAAATTTTATTTTGAGTGAAATTAAGAAATACTCGTCAAAATTTGTTCAATTTTTCATTGACAACAGTGATTTTTTCAGTAACAAGGTTTAGAAATTTTACACAAAAAAAAGTTACACGTTATCAATTTTATGAATACGACATGGTTATATAGTTTTTTTTAATAAGCTATTGAGGAGACTGAATGTAAAAAACGATCAAAAGCACGATTATTGTCAAAAAGTTTGGAAGGCAGAGAAAATGAGCGTTCTACTACTATACGACTGATGAGACATTTTTAGGCCAAGATTTGAACAATTTACAAATTTGTTTTAGGAGGTAAAAATGGATTTATGATGGGGCCGAGTCCGAACGATATGATACAATGTGTAAGGATATAATTTACAAATCGCCCCCTTCTTGGTGGAGCTTTAGATAAGCTACTGATAACATAATATTGGATTTTTGCCGAGACTCTCAACTCAAAGTCATTAAACCAGGTTTTTCACTGTAACCGATGTCATTACAAACGATTTCTACTGTATGTATTTTCAAAATTATACTCCACCAAAGCCGTTTTCATAAAAATCTTAAATTAAAACTTCGTTTTATTCGGGTAAATTATTTTTCGATCTTATTAATAACTGTGGGTAAATAATAAAATAAAAATCTCTGACAATTTCGAAAATTTATTTTCTCTACTCTGTGAGTTTTAAAAAAAAATATAAAATCAAAAACGTCACTGTGCGGCGGTCACACAACAGTATATATTATTATAGTATAGAATGGCGGGCAGATTGACGTGAGCGATGCTGTAGCAGCAGCAGGGCGCGTCGGGATCGAAGTGCAGCGCTGTGAAGTCGGGTTTTCACTACGTTATCTCGGACCGCGTACGGTTTTTCGAGGGCAAAAAAAAAAAAAGGAGATAGAATATATATATATATATATACAGAGAAGAACCCACAGCGGTCGTCGGCTAATGGCAGATTAAGCTCCCTCGTCCTGTATAACTCGACGACGTATATACGTTCTCGGTGAGTTTGTGTGTGTGTGAGTGTGTTGATGGTTGTCTGTCACTGATACAGAAAGTGCCGCAATTTCCCGGACAATTAACCACGGGCCGTCTAACACGAGTGTGTGTGTGTGTGTGTACGAAACACATCCACGACGACGACGACGACGAGAGAAGTTTCTTCGAGAGATTCTCTCTCCGAGTGACTATATACAGACGGGATGTCAATCGTTTTCGGCAGCGTTCTCTCCTCCTTTGACAGACCCTCGTCCGCAGTCTGTGTGTGTGTGTGTGTGTGTGTTGCTGACGGACGGACGTACAACTGCAGTAGTAGTAGTAGTAGTAGTAGTAGTAGTACCGGTGGTGGTTGTGCGATGTCTTTTATCTGTCGCTGAAGAATTCCGCCGAGCTATCTATGCCGAGCGGAGCGAGCGCGCGCGAATACCTTCCGCGCGGTGGCGGTGACGACGATAAACCCTTCGCGCGCGCGCGCCAGAAACTAATTGCGGCCCATTGTCCCGGAAGACAAATTAATCTCGCGATAAATGAGAAAACTCTCGTTCGATACTCTACACACCCGCGCGCACACACACACACACACACACCCGCAGGAGCATATTATAGGTGTATAGTATGTGTGTATTATTATTATTATTATTATTATTATTATTATACCGTCATCACCTATATTATACATACGTATGTGTTATATAGAATAAACCGACCGTACGTATACGTGCGACCCGCAGCTATATTGCACGTATACTTTACCGTGCGCGTTTTACAGCCGTTAGGCCGTTAAGCGGTTCACCGCAGCTTCCACGCACGTTATGTTATCATCGTGCCGCTGCTGTCCGACAAATCCGTCTGCGTCGGTCGACCGTCCGATAAATCTTTCTCGCTCTCTTTCTCTATCATTATCTATCTTAGTGCATTCGTGTGCACTGTGGTGCAAAGTCCAGTATCGCTCATGGGCGCGTTCTCACGGGGGAGGGGGGGGGATACGGCGGATAGATTCCCTCTCAAGATGAATTTTTACATTCTGAGAAAAACGAAAAAGCTTATAATTTTTACAATGATGTTTATTTTTTGTTTTATATTTTTCTCCATCTGTACACACTTTTTCGCATAGAAATACTTGTCCGAAAATTTCGGTCAGTAAATAGATCTGAAATCATACTCAAATAGTACTTTATTGAGTTGATTTTTAAAATTTCTTAATACTTTTTCCAAAATCGTTGAAAAACTGTTGAAAAAACGGCAAAATATGCAATCAACGAAATTTTCGTAAAATTCAAAATCGCTTTTTAACATAACTTCAAACCTATATAATGCAGCAAGAAACTTAAAACCTTCACCAACCATAAAAATGGTCACAAAAATTTTCCTTCAAAATTTCAAAAATATTTAATCGATTTCGAGTTAAGTACAGCATTTGAAAATTTTGGAAATTTATCATGTCTATT